>JZSA01006124.1:0-36608 GCA_000956155.1 Cotesia vestalis
GTTTAAAATTTTTTTTTTTTTTTTTTTTTTTTTTTTTAATTAATAATAGAATTAAATTTTTTTTTTATTTCTTCAAATTTGAAAAATTTAATTAAGACGATTGAAATTTTAAAATTTTCTGCTTCCATTGCTACTGAGCAACGATCTTGAAATAATTTATTTTAAGCTTATAAATAGTAATTTTTTAAAATTAAATTTAATATTAAATAAATTATTACGAAAATACACAGAAAAAAAAAATGTTCTTGAATCAAGTATATATTTTTGAAGAGCTCAATATTCTTGATTTGAGTAGAAAAATTCTTGATTTAAGAAAATTTTTCTTGGTTTAAGTAGAAAAAAAATTAACTTGAATTTTTTTATTTTGTTTAAAAAATAACATTTTTACTTCAAGAATTTTCCCGATTTTTTTTTTAACTTTAAAAATAATAAATCTGTGAATCATGTTAAAGTAAAGCCTGCACAATTGACACCAAAACACATTTAAGTAATTACAGAGTAACTTACAACTTTTACATTCTTGAACTTAGAGAGCAGCGCTGCTTATTAAAACTATAATTTTCTTATTCAGTAAAACAAAATCAAGTACCTGTTTAATATACTTGAACCTGGCGGCCTAGAAAGAGAACTTTACAATATAACACATAATTACGCTCATAATAGTAATTGTTGAGACCTCTTTCATTACTGGTCTTTACATACAACTCAATAAGTCAGAGTTTAGCTAAAACTTTATCTGAAATAGTATAAATAATAAATAGTTTTCCGTTTAGTGGAAAAAATTAAACTCTGGCTCGAAATTAGAGATAAAGTGAAGCCAAAGGACATTCTGTAAAAAAAAAAGGGACCGAGGACCAGAATGGGATACGGGAAGAAAAAATTACGGAATGGAAAAGTTTTAGATATTAGTGCGGCAAACAAAAGGCACGTTGACAGGACAATACCGTGAGTACCTTCGAATATCCTTTGTTCTTTTCCTCAGCACGTAGGACTTTTTTAATAACGCCGCGAAAAAGTTAAAAAATACAGAGATGAAGTCTTGACAATGCTCAGTCCCCCGCAGTCATCAGCTGGTGGCGCTTGATTAGAGCAATGAGCATGTAGTTATATATATATATGAACACTGCACTAGATATTATATGACTATGACAGCCTTTTATTTTTTTCCTTTATTTCAACATCAAATGAACATATGTACCTAACGTATAACGTACGTCTTACATTTCATGTGTGTATCATCCGTGTGGATAGGGCTGAAATGTCAGCTCTCGACAATAATGTCAAATATTCTAACAGAATGTGACAGAAAGTTGGATCAATGCTTCTTTTTATTATTATTATTTTAATATATTTTTTTTTTAATTTTTATTTTTTATTTTTTTTTTTAATACACTTACACATTCACGCAGTGACAATTAACAAAATTTAGTCGTTGGAATATTTTTCATCTAAATTATAAGAGTGGATCAGAAGTGATTGCTAATAAGAAAAAAAAAAAAAAAAATTTCTTGACTCAAGAAAATTGTAAGGAAGACCCAAGTTATTTTGAAGCAAAAAAAATTTTTTTTGGCTTAAAAAAAATGTAATTTCGTTCAAGAAATTTTAACTTCATTCATGAAATTTTTAATCTTCCTTAAGATTTTCTTGATTTAAGAAAATTGACTCGACTTTCTTTCTTTCTGTGTAAATTTGTAATCAAATTAAATATAAAATACAGACAGGATAAATTTTATGAAACTTTATAATTTGTTAACGATTTAATAGTATAAATACAATCTCTGAAATATTAATAAATTTTTTAATTTTGAAATTAATAAATTCAGATCAAATTTATAGAAAGAAATTTTATTTTAATCAAAAATTGAAACTAGAATTTTTATTTTATCAAAATTAATAAATTCTGATTTAAATTTGGCTTTTTAAATTTATATAAAAAAATATTAAAAATGAATTAAAATTAACAAAGTCAAGAAAAATATTTAAATTAATAAATTCTTTTTATTTTAATCAAATTTCACTTGATCTAATAATTTTTTTTCTTAATTAAACTATCTAAAATAATGTTGTTACTTTGAAAATTTTTATTTCTAATCACTGCATATTCCAAATTTCTATTTTAAAAATGATCCCTGCGATAAATTTAGTATTTAAAAATTCCGTTTATTTTCTATCGTGAAACCGAAGGCTCTCATAGTAAATTAAAAAAAAAAGCTAGACAATACATTAGTCGCTTTGAGCCTTCCATCATGTACATTAGAGGAGAACATAATAGCAAGACAGGAGCACAGTAGCGGTTATGCGCGTTAAAGTATCACGAAGATGATGATATTTGAGGAACGTGCCTGGAGCAAGGATAGCCCATCAAGCTTTCAATGTAAAAATACCGGAAATTGCATTTCACCAGAGGAGAAGTTAAGCCAGAAGGGTATTTCTCGCTTACTCATATCACTCGACTTACACTCGAGTCACCAGTTCAGCTCGCTTAAATTAAATGAAATGAAATAAAATAAAATAAAAGCGCTCTCGTATTCGTTATTCGTTATTCCCTATTCGCTATTAAAATTATAAATTACAAATTTTATTATTTAACTCGTGCTGCGTATAATTAAGCTAGTTAGTCATAATCACAAGTCATAAGTCAGAATATCTAGCGTGGTGACCATTACAGCATTAAGTCACATTAAATAGTCCAACCAACACATCTATTGTGTATTAATAACAATGCTTGCTTAAGTTTATTTCCGACTTGCCGGATACAGCACTCGTCATCTTTTATTTTATCTTTTCTTCTGTTCAGCTATCTCCTCTTTATTTCTTCTTTTTATTTTTGTTGTTATTATTATTGCGGTAATAATATTCCGGCGAAGTATATTATATACTGTGTAGTGGGAAATAAAGTGGTCCTTTTTCGCCTCTACTCTCTACTCTTGTACTCGGTATGCACTTGGCCTCGTATCCTTTACTTCCACGAGCTTGCACACAAACTCTATGTACTCTATGTACTGAACTATATACTTATACTCTATATACGAGTCAACATATATTCGTTATTCAACACGCCATTAAGCGTGCATACGTCGCGCAAAGGAAAGTGTACGGTCATAAATCGTAATTACGAACCGGCGCGACCGAGAATTTGTCGCAGGAGCATCCATCAGCTGCATCTGACAACCCGACGCCCTGTATTTGTATAATATAAGAATACTTATGCTATATATGTACACTTATGCATACCTATATATATATAGTAAACGACTAAAAGACGATAAAGATCGGGATGAACAAGCGTAAGCACACTTTAATTTTTCGTCATTGTGGTAAAGTCGCTTTTATGACACTTTAATTTTTCAGATTGTTCAGTATTCATTTTATTAAATTTTTTCGATCTATTTTTGTTAACATTTGAGAAAAAAAATTAATTATTAACAATTAAAATAAAAAAAATTTTTTTTTACTTTATTATTGTCAAAAGCTTTGTTAAAAATCACTTTATATATTTTTTATATTGTATATTATTGTCATAATTGTGTAAAGAATTTTTTATGTTAACATTTGATGGAAAAAAACAATTTTTCAAATTTTAATCTCATAATTTGACTTATAAATAGATTTTTTAAGCTTCAGTCTCAGATTTTTAATAGAAAAATTATTTATCTGACTTTTTAGATAAAAAATGAATTTTTTTAATTTTTATCCCAAAATTTGTAATAAAAAATTATTTGTTTGGTTTTTAATCTGACTTTATAGATAAAAAATGAATTTTTTAAGTTTTAATCCCAAAATTTTAATAAAAAATTATTTGTTAGATTTTTTATCCGATTTTGTAGATAAAAAATGAATTTTTTAAGATTTAATTCCAAAATTTGTAATAAAAAATTGTTTGTTCGGTTTTTTATCTGATTTAGTGGATAAAAAATGAATTATTTAAATTTTAATCTCAAAATTTGTAATAAAATATTATAAATTTGATTTTTAATCTGACTTTGTCAATAAAAAATGAATTTTTAATTATTTTTGATAAAAAAATTAGACTTTTAATTATTTAATAAAGTTTTTTTTTTCGATTAATAAATTAGCAAAATGTTTGTTGCTCACTTAATTAAACATAAAAGCTTAATCAAAGTGCGTGATGATCAATTTTTTTTATCGGCCACTTGATAACCCATAAAATAATCAGCGTCGTAAATCAAAAAGTAACACTTTCATTAATATCAATAAAAAAGTACTCTTTGAAATTGACACCAATTACATAAAAACCTTTTGAAAAGGAATTAAAATGAAAGCAAGTGATAATTGAAAAACAAAGTCACCCCAAAAAAATATTTAATATCACTTTTAAAATTTATTAAGCGAATAAAAACCGAAAGTGCCCTTTTGAATTTCATCTCCTCATAAGTATAACACTATTATATTATATTATATTATAGTACACTCCAGTAGACTAGTTCCACTCATTATTAAAGCCGGCGCGAACGGGGGCGGTGATGTGGCCACGTCACATGTACACATTCTCAGCTCAGCTCTTTATTTCATATTTTTTTTTTTTTTTTTTTTTCAGGATTTTTTGTTCTCTTTTCAGACACGGGTTTTGTTTAACTTTTTACCGGGTCTATCTCCGTCAGACGTGTCACACAACTCGTAGCGGTATCTCGGAAAGCGTATCCCAAACAAGCCCCGACTTTTTTTTTGTCACGTTTATTTTCCTGGTTTTTTCCAGTGTAGAACAAGAAAACAAAAATAAAATTAACAGAGTCAGAGTTGAGTAAAAAAGTGAACTCGCGGAAAGCGGAAAGCGGGGGCGGAGGCTGACACTGAAGCAACATTTCAGCTGGCACGGGGGAAGGAAACTTTACGAGACTTTCGGTTAGGAGACCGAAGAATTATGAAGAAAGAATAAACTTAAAAATAGTTGATGCTTACTTAGTGTACTACATAAACAAACAGCCACTAATCGTATGATTGATACACGGGTACGTTCTTACACGGCTTGTGAGGATATAGTTTGACGTTACCCGCTCAAAATACATCCACATAATTATATTCCCATAAATAAGTTCGAATAATAATTATTATGACTAAAATAATATTTATAATTAGTAAAACAATTTTTTTTTAATTTTAACTAATAATAATAATAATAAATAAACCGACCATCAAGCATATGTGATGATACATAGATGATCAAATGTGACTATCTATAAAATATACAACCATATGCATCATATGAAATTATCTTCAATACTTTTATTATCAAGTATAAGTCATATATGGCCATATGTGAAACATGTTACAATATATAGTTATGTTTGATCACATCTGATCATCTGTGATCCATATATGGTAAAGTTTAAACCATATGTGATACATATATGATCAATTATAGAGCATATATGGTCATATGTAAAACATGTTACAGTATGTAGTCGATTTAAAATATATATGACCATATATGTTCAAATATAGAGCTTGTGTGATCATATGTGACCCATATACGATCAGATAGATCATATATGGTCATATGCAAGACATGTTACAATATATAGTCATGTTTGATCGCATCTGATCATCTGTGATCCATATATGGTAAAGGTTAAACCATATGTGATACATATATGATCGGATATAGATCATATATGGTCATATGTATGGCAAGTTACAATATGTAGTCAATTTAAAATATATATGACCATGTGTGATCCATATATGGTTAAATATAGAGCTTGTGTGATCATATGTAACCCACATACGATCATATAGATCATATATGGTCATATACAAGACATGTTACAATATATAGTCAATTTAAAATATATATAATTATGTGTGGCACATGTACGGTCAGCTATAGAGTATACGTAGCCATATGTGATACATATATGATCACTTATGGATCATATATGGTCATATACAAGACATATTACAATATATAGTAAATTTGACACATGTGCTATCATTTATAAAGTATGTGTGGTCACATACGTAACATATGACGGTATGTAGTTACATATATGAAGCATATATGATCAATGGTCATGTATGATGCCTGTGTGACCACGTTCTTACCATATTACCATAATAATGAGAATAATAATAATAATAATAATAGTAATAATGAAAAGGATAAAAAATTTTTACAGGCGGTAATATTAAGAGACATGAGTAAAGAACCAGACGGCGGTTTATAGGTGGTGCGTATGGAAAAACGGAAGTGAAACGTTACATCTGGTTTAAGAGGACGAGCATCACACACATCTTACACATCATACATATCACAGACATCATACATGCCAGACTTAGCTGTTATACGTAGTACTTTGCCGTACTCTTGAGAGAGAGAGTTATATTTACCTACTACTCGACTCTGGCTCATCTTATAAGCCGTAAGCCCTACTGCCTTCTGCCTACTGCCTCTGTAGCTGGACTTTTTTTTATTTTTTTCCTATTTTAAAGCCTATATAACTATATAATACTCCGCTCGACACACAACTGACTCTTATGAGATGGTGATGTCGAGTCTCAGCCAGTATAGCGGGGCAAACCAGAGGATGCAGTAGCAGAACCAGTAGCACCAGCATCAGCATTGCACCGTCTAAGTCGTGAATGCCTGCTTGCCGTCGGCGTGATAAACGTCATGCATCGACGACGGATTTACACGCTCGCTACATTCATCACCACGCGTCTCTATCTGTCGTCTCCTCGCTACTTTAAAACTCGCTCTTTTAAAGTTCGGCTCTGCTCAGGATCACCAGACAAATATTTTTAGGTTGATTTATAAAACATCAGCTATTGTAATTGGTCGCCACTCGTAAATTTATTAAAATTTCACGATTAATATGTATATTTATATTTATATTTATATCTAGCAGCTGGATTATTATTATTAAACATAATAACTCATAACTCAGAACTTTAAGCTGTATTTAATCCCAACCTGATATAAGAATAATTCATTTCAAAAATTAAGACAGTAATACACGCGAAATATGTGTTTAGTTTTATTTCACTGATTGACTGCCAGCCGCAGGCTAATGGACCGATCGACCGTATAAACTAGGCTCTACTCTATACAACGGGATCGATTCAGAATGTCAATGCGCTCTGACATTTTTTCGGAGGATATATTTCAGCTTAAAGTGGTTTTTTCATGATACATATACTGAAAAAAAAGAAATTTAATTTAATTCAAGAATTTTTTTTCCTTGAATTAAATTTATTTTTATCAAAAACTATCTCTTATTTTTGTTCAATAATTGGTTAAATTTAACTTGTCAATTATTTAATTTTTAAGTCTTGAAAAAAAAAAAAATATTTTAAATTATTATTCGCTGTATTTTGTTAATGAATAATTTCTAAAAAATTATTAAGAATTTTTGGAATTTTTAAGAAGAATTAATTTTATTTTCAATTGCAATTATCTCGCGTTTAATCAGATTAATTTTTTTTTTAATTTTAATGTCCATATTTCTGATAAGTATACAAAAATTCAGGAATTTTCTCACTTTTTATCCAGCACGACAATTGCTGTAATAAATATATAAAAAAATTAAATTCAAGACAAACTAAAATACGAAAAAAACGTTAAATTAAAAAATGAAAAACTGTTGACTTCTATGGGATAAAATTTATCGGAAAAGTTAATAATATTTTTAGTTCCGCTTGGGAATGTAAAAGTTGGGAAAAAAATTTACGTGGTTAACGCACTTCGAATAGTTTAAAAGTTTGAAATCATAAATTAAGGATACATTCATTGAAGTTTTTAAATTAAATTCTTGTATTTCAATTTTTAGGGTTGAATTTTTTTTTATTTCATCGCAGACAAAAGTGAAGCTATTGAAGAAATAAATTATTTATTTTTATTAAAAAAAAAAAAAATTTTTAAAAAAAGTTTTTGGACTTTTTGATAAAACCGTCGTTGTCTCAATTTGATCCCTTGATAGAAACATAAAACTGTATGTAGAAGCGAAGATAATAGCGTGTACGTTGTAAAAGTAATAAGAGACGGTGGTGCGTCATATCACGGTGTCGCGGTTGACTAGATCGGAGCATCTCGGCGTAAAGAAGTAAGAAGCATCAGCCGTAGAGCAGCACGAATCATTAACCACGCGGCGGGCCAAGAGCCCTCCGTTCTCTACTCTTCTATACACTGTACTCGGTGAGTCGGTGAGTTGAGCTTTGGACCCTCTCTTTACTTTTCAGCTCATCCTCAGCGACCCCACAGCCAACTCCTTCATCACCGGCATAGCCTCTTACTCTTCTCTTATTCTCCTGCTGTTTTGATGCTAAAACTCAAAGTCTCTTTCTCCCACACATTCTCATTCTTCAGCTTCCACTGAGGCTACTTATTTTTTTTTTCCTACAACTTTTATTATTATTATTACTTTTATTGTTATTATTTTAATAAGAAAAAGTATAATTACAACACTAGATGTTAAATATTTATAAAATAATGATATGAGAGTGAAAAGTAAATAAATAAATACGAATGTGGTATAATGAGTTACCCACAGCAATTAAGAATTAGTCTAGACTAAACAATTTTTAAAAGACAACCCAGGAGGTCTGATCATTGCCGACGTTTAATATAATAAAAATTTTAAGTGATATAATTATTAAAATTGATTTTCTTGTGATAGTTCAAGGAAAAATATTATTTTATATAATTAGATTTTTGTTTTGATTTTTTTTTTTTTTTTTTCAATGATAATTTACATAATTAAGGACTTAAAGATAATTTTTTTAATTTAGTACTCAGAATAAAAAAGTTCTTTAATTTAAAACTCAAAAAAAAAATTTTTTTTCAAAATTTTATTGATGCAAGAAATTTTTTTTTCTGTGTATAATTATTAGGGTGTTTCAAAATTCAATCTCCGTGAGAATCCTTTTAAAATTAAAATTTTGAGTTCCGCTTTTAACAAGAGCTGTGTTTGGGCATTTCCTGAGACATTTTGATGTGTCACGATTTTTTTTGATTTTGGCAGAATTTTTTAACCGGAGCTTTGGGCATTACCGCTGAAATTTCAAAGTTTCAAAATCAAATAAATCGTGACACACCAAAATATCTCAGAAAATGCCCAAACATTGCTCTTGTTAAAAGCGGAACTCAAAATTCCAATTTTAAAAGGTTGCTTATAGAGATTGAATTTTGACGCATCCTAAAAATTATAAAGGTCTTAATTTGAATTTATATTTTGTAATTGATAATTAATTTATCATTTAATTTTTTATTTAAATAATTACGAGAATAAGCAGAATTTCGTAAAAATTAAATTTTTTATTTTAAAAGAAATTTTTAAAATCAAATTTTATGTTATTAAAAATGTTTCGATAACTTTATATATTTTTGATTAACAAATTTTTTCAAGGAGTTTTGAATAGTTTTTTGGTTCTATAAATTTTTGTATTGAATTTTTGCCAATTGATCCAATCATAGCCCAATTAAATTAAAAATTAATTTCAAAAGTTCCCAAACTAAGTACAAAGGATAAAATTTTAAAATTCATATTGATACATAATTAAAAAAAAATATCTTCTAAATAAAAAAAAAAGAATTTTAAATTTATAAAAAAAATCAATACCAGTATGCAATTCAGCAATTTTATTTTCTGCATAAAAACTTGCAACCCATTTGATAGACTCGCCAGATTTTCTATACGATCAACTCGGATATTAAACCCGAAGCCTGAATATCGAAACAATCGTCTTATCGTTGTGGCGCATATACAAATAAACAGGACATTACGACGTCCCTAAATTCCGGTCGATTAAATAATATCAATAAAGACAGATAAATTAAATTAAATCGTTGATTCTCGACAGTGTTTTAAATCTTACCCAAACAATAATTAAATAACAGGATTTTTATCTTGATCTTCAGCATATCCTGTCTGTCTTTTAATTTCTGTCTGGAATTTAAGCCACGGCAATCGAAATCTCCGAGGACGTGACGCTTAGCGAGCACGTACCGGGGACAATTCATCCACACAATATCCACCCACTCTATCCTTACGGCTTTACCCCATCCTGGTCTCCCTCAGCAAAGAAATCTCAGTTTAATGGCCGGACCACAATGACTAGGATCTCTCCGGAACTGAGAACAGAACAGAGGACTGAGATCTGGGAAACGGAAAATAGACAAGTTCTTATTCCCAGGAAGAGTCGCCCGGAATTTAGGGGAACTACCAACTTTTCCGCGAGTATAAAAGTCAACCCTCTAGCTGACTTCGCTTTGGCTTTCAGAGCCACTGCTACACACCCGAGCAGCGGCTGTTGGTGACTCTGCTCTTTCTCGATGACTCACATAATAGAAAAAAAAAAAAAAAAAAAAAATAAAATAAAATAAAAATAAAAAGAGAGAAAGAAGAGAGAGCATAATACCGAGAGACACAAGAGCAGTTACGTCCGGTCCCCTAACGATTTATATGCGCATCTTCTTTCACCGATGATCGAATGTATCAAGCTATAACACACACGTCAGCAAATGTCCTCCTATATTTATTTATTATATTTATTTTTTGCTCTACCCCAATTCCATTTAGATTTCTTTATAACATCCTCTCAGTTTCACCCCGTCCCTGTTTTTATTTATTTATTTATCTTTATATATATATATATATATATATATATGCTCCTGGTTCTTGCTTCACATAGCATCGTATAGTATCGGTAATAGTTGGTGTATAGACAGAAAAAGATGACTTAGTATTTACTACACGGGGTCTAACATCTCCTGCCGCGTGGCTGTATAATTGAAAATAAATTGAATGCCTTATACTTACGTGTGTCCGTGATTCCAAGAAGTCTCTCTTCTTCGCTTATATAAACCCGTCACATAATAAACTCATCGATAAATTAACAACTACAAAATACATATGTTATTATAGCCCCTATATACTTTATAGATACTACTTGTACCAGCTTTCTGTTCTTCCTATTCTGTATCAGGTATCAAGTATCGCTTGGCCTTATTGAAGCATTAGCCGGATCCTCGAATTTTAGATGTACTGGTGGGTCTGTAAATCTATTAATCGATCCAATTACTCAACTATTTTATTGTTGATTCATTCGAATTGAACTTTTTTTTCTGAGAGGTAATACTGAGTAATAATAATTAATAATTGGATTTAATTGAAGGAAGAATGGGGTAGAAATAATTGAGAGTTTGATAAGAAAAAATTAGTGTTTATTATTATTAAATGTTTTTTTATTTTTTTAACAATTTAGTTCAATTCATAATCGATTTTTTATTTTTATAAAAATCATCAAAGTGGTAAACAATTTTCTATTGAATTAAATTAATTTTTTTGATTAAAAAAAAAATGGTAAAATTATGGATTAGTAGCAAAATTTTTTTAAAATACATTCTCAATTTTTTTCTACTTACAATAAATTATTAAAAATTTTTTTTTATAAACTTTAGTTTATTTTTATGATAAAATAGAAAAAAAATGTTTTTTTTTTTAGCTTATCGATTGTAAAATATCAATTTAAATTTAAATTATGATCTAATAAAAATTTAATTTGATTAAAGAGTAAAATTCTTGACCTGAGAAAAAAAATTTTTTTATTCTGAATCAAGACAAAAATTTAGAAAATTTTTCATCTATATTATTAAGAGCATAAGAAAAATTTTTTTTCTACTTGAATGAGTGCTTTTTCAAGGTTTCATTTCATTCTTACCGATAGTTAATTTATTATGATAAGTATTTAGGCTGCATTCGAAAATTCTCTAGATACATAGTTAAGAAATGACCTTGTATTTTGTGAAATATTGACATTTTTAAAAATATAAGCTCACCCCGACATTTCACTCATCGAGACCTTTCATTTGAGTATCCACATCAATTTTTCATATATGTTATATATTTATATATATGAATATATGAAAAATATATGAAAATGCATGTGGGTACTCAAATGAAAGCTCTTGATGAGTGTAATATTAGGATGAGCTTGTATCTTTAAAAATGTCAATTTTTAAGAAAGCACAGTGCAATTTAAGTCAGTATTTAACAAAGCAAAATTTTAATTTTTTATATTTCACAAGTCACGGCAGTCACACAGTGACTGCAAAGTTTCTAGTAAAATATTAAAATCCCATGTAAAAAATTTTTCCTATAAAATAAAATGATCTGTAAAATTTCTTATCAAATTTACAGCTTCTATCACTCGAATTTTTTTTACTGGCGATATAAAATAATAGATAGCGTGTCCTGGAACATAATGTCCTCGAATAATGTGTGTACAAACCACTAGACAGAACCACTCTTGTTACTCTATACTCTGAAAGTTACTCTCGTTTGGTTTTTTCATTTCTCTTTCTTATTCTGAAACTAAACTCAGTCTTTATATTAGTCCTGCAAACGTAAACGGTGAACGGCGAAGACTCTGGTCTCTGGTACGGTTTATACATAACATTAGCCGTCGTGCCCGTCTTCTGGTGCTTCAGTCTCTTACTATAATACCACGGCAAGTTTAAGTCAGCTCTCAAATGCTAAGTCTCGGCAAAAGCTTATACTTACTTATACAGCGTTCATATCAGCAAGGACCAACACACAGACAGATGAGAGAGGCTAAGTAAACCGGTTTTGAGTCTTGAACGTGAACGAGGCTCTTACTCTTACTCCAATCGGTTCCTCGTTGTTGTTCCTCGTCTCTACTCTACTCATGATCCACTCAGCCTCGAACCGCGACTTAGACTCGACCGCGCTTTGTTTACAGCGACCACCAGGATCGCCGGCACCAAGCTATGCTGAGAGTTGTCCAACGTCAGACCACGTATGAGTATGAGAATAAGACTGAGGCATATTTAACCAAACCGCGAACCGCGAGTTAATAAACTACCATTTTAATTCCAGGCTACTATACGAGAAATGATATGTGAGGCCACTCCGACAATAGAATTTAAATTATACTCTTCACTAGCAGAACCAGGATCAAAAGACCGGGCAAAGTAATGCAAAGAAAAAAATTGTTATAATTGCCGAGTATGCAATTATAGGAAATTTAATTAATTGGGCCACGGGGCAATCAAACCAATTACCAAACCAATCAACGATCGGAAGCCCACTGTGGCGCCGGTTTTTTCTCGGATGACAAAGTCTCTTAATTACAGGGAGGGTTACGTTGGTCATACCCAAGTGATAGTGGGTAGAATCGAGCATCGAGCTTTGACTGTACCAGCCTACGGGGACCGCCAAGTTACGGTAATAAGTTATATTCTGGGGAATTTCGAGTGGAAAACAAAGGAAATTTTTTGGGGTGCTAAAAAGAGTTTATTTTTTTTATTTTGAGATTATAATTTTGACAGGAAAAATTTTGGAATTATATATTTCAAGGGAGAAAATAATTAGAAATGGAAAAATTTTTTTTTCAATGGTGACAAGTTATATTCCCGGGGATTTAGAATGAGAAGCGCAAGAAATTTTTGGGAGTTCTAGAAAGAGTTTTTTTTTAATTTTTTTATTTTGAGATTGAAATTTTGAGAGTAAATATTTGTAATTATACATTTAAAGGGAGAAATTTTTGTACAATATCAAAAAAAATTAGAAATTATTCTATAAAAGATCAATTTTATTATAACAAAATTTTCTGTTTTTTTTTTCTTCAATATTTACTCAGTTAAAATTTGTAACTTTTGGAATTTTTGTTTTTATTTTTTGGTCTTAGAAAAAAAAATATTTTTTTTACTTTTGACTAAAAAATACGAGGTACTTAAATTGAATTTTTGGTTTGAATTGTTCTGATATTTTTATTTATTCAAAAATTTGAATAAAAAATTTTTTCTGACTTTTAAGTAAAAAATTAAAGGTATGAAAAAATTGATCAAAATAATTAATAAAAATAAAATTTATGTCAAAAAAATATTTCCCACAACATTTTGTCCTGCATGTCACCTCCAATTAAGCCTGAAAATTTTCCGAATATCTTAAGGCTTAATTAAACCATCAAAAATCCAGTAAAACCGTCAGCAATTCAAAATAATCGGGGAAGATTCCCCGAAAATCTGGGAATTAATTCCAAAAATTCGCCTCCACTAACTCACTCGCGTGTAATAAATGTCAGAGAGTGTTGGTCGTCGGCGTGCGTGCCTGGTTATTTCCGTCTACTCTTCACCTTTCCGCGTACATCAGTTATTTTGCGCTTAAAGAGCAAAAAGAAGTAAATAAATTCTTGCAAGTATATCCACATATATTAATACATAAATAAATAGAATATTAAGTGCTCGGGCGTCTCAAAAATAATAAAAGGTGTATTTACAGTTAGTAGCAAACATTGTTGACATTCGCATCTATTCCCTGAAAACAAGCAAGCAAGACAAGACAAGAAGATACAAGAGACAGTTGCCGGATGACGGATGACAGACGAGCGATCAGAAGAAAGAATCAGCCCGAATTCTAAACTAATTTTATTTAATAATAATTATGATTGTGATAAATGTCGGTTTGAAAGGCAGAGAGATGTGGATGGAAGATGAAAGATGCGTATGGTAGATATCGCCAAGCAGATGGTAAATTTCATACTTAAGCGATAGAAGATGTTGATGTCGGGGTTGTCGTTAATGCTGACGTATTCGTAGATCTTTCCGATGCGATGGACATCGTTATGTTGAAAAGCAACTAAATGAACTACAACTACAACCACAACTACAATTTACAACTACAATTTACAACTACAGACGTTGTTCTGTAAGAAGGAGAGAAGAAAAGCCAAGATGAGCATGAGATGAGAGCTATTTTTACGAGTTAGAGTTAGAGTATCTCAAGTTGACGACTGTAGTAACACGTTGAAGCACTTGAGCAACACTCAAGAGCGCATTCCTCTGTTTCTGAATCGTGCTCTACGTCTATTCCATGCGTGGTTACGTCGAACACACGCTCAAATAAAAAAACCAGACTCACACTGCTCGCCGATAAGACACATCATGATAATAATAATAATAATAATAATAATAATAATAACAATAATGGAGGACTGAGTTTTAGTGAAGAACCACTTCAACTCGACTTCTTCCAATTTCATCTTCCATCCCTCTTGTCTTTCGCCTGCTGTCGGCTCATTTAATGCGACGTCCAAATAAATCTCAAGTGTATCTTAGTTTTTATTTTTAATAGTTTTTCTTTAATAGTTTTTTACGGTTTGAGTACATACAAGAATATTTTAATATTTTATTCATCCGAAGTAACAAATTTACAATTTTTAAAAAATAAATCCGGTGACACAGGCCCTTATTTTTTTTTTTTTTTTTTTTTTTTTTTTTCAATAAATCTCTTTCAATAATTAAATATATTAAAACCCATCGATATTTCATCAAAGAACGTAAATATATGTAACATCAAATATCCTGTAAATGAATTTTAGAGTAAATGATATTTTCATAATCAAGTGCATAGAACTACAGCTCACTCAAGCTGTAAAACACATCAAATATGAGTAGTATCTATCCAACACTAATTAAGCTTGATATTTGTTTCTCCTTCACATTTTTACCGTAAAATTGAAGTGAATTCAATAAAAATCTTAAGCTCGTTCAAATTTGCAAACTAATTTATCGACTCACTGATTGATATTCAATATTTGTAGCACCAAGAATTAATTAATGTATTAAATAGTAGATTTTACAGGTATAAATATTTTTATCCGTACTTGCAAGTTTAATAATAATTATTATTTATTATATGAGATTACCACATTAACGCTCGAGGTAGTTTAGTACTTGCTACTCGATAATATTTGTGATCCAGTAAATATTTACACACATGCATTAGATTGAATCGATATTATTGAAAATTATATGTTTACGTTTAACGTTTCATTAGCTTTAAATATCGAATATAATAATACCACTAAATAAACATTCGAATTCCACCGTAAATAATTCATTTTAAACTACAAGAAGTTTTATTATCTAAATAACTCTCTAATTATTTAAATAACAGACATATAAACAAATACATTATAAATAATTCAAAGGTTCGAAACAAAATGTATACTTGAATAATTATACTACCACATTAATTAAATAGCAAAACAATATTTGCTATTTGTAATATTAAACGCGGAAATTTGTTAAATACATATTTTATCACTTAAAATTTCATAAAAAAAAAAAAAAAAAAAAAACTAATAAATTTGGCACAATCCGCTTTTTATAACTCAGTTGCGTACTTAAACGGAAAAACCGCGGCTTACAAATGACTGGCCATCTGTCTTCAGTCTGCATTAATAAAAATGTTTAATATAACTTTATCTTTTATTTACCATTTATCATCCATTAATATTATATATGTACACATATTTTATACTTCATATATATCCATCATCTAAACGTTATCATATATACTTATACTTAATATATAATTTTCCTCAATTTAATTATCAATAATATTTAATTTTCTATTTTATTACTACAAAAGTTGGTATCGTTGCGATTCGTCGTTCAAATTTAATATATATTTATCTCTATATATATATATCCATTCAATATTTCATATATCCATTTATAATATTTACTTTTTTAATATATATTTATATTTATATTCAATATTTATAATTTTCGCTTTCTAATATTAAATTCGATGGTTTATTTACAAGGGAATTAATGAGACAATTATTTACTAAATTAAATCTTCAAATATTATATTTTATTTTTCATTAAAAGAGACCGAGAATTTTCTTTTTTTTTTATAGCAGAGAGGGAGATGGCAAGCAAGCAAGATGAGATCGAGTGTAGTGCGTACGCACCGTTTTTAAGGCAATGTTTTTCGATAGGCCCCATCGGAATTTAATATTATCTTTTTATATTTATTTTAATTCCATTTGGCACGTGTTATCTCACACGAGTTTTAAATTTTTCGTTATACTCGTTTTATTTTTATTTTCATTTCTCCTTTTTTTTTTTTTGTTCGCTTTAATTCATTTCGTTTAGTATGGCGTTTAATCTCCCTCGCTTTAATCCTTTTTTGCTTATTCACTTTTTTTTTTTTTTTTTCTACTAGTATAGTTTTTATCATTAATGTAATTACTATTATTGTTATTATTGTTAATAATAGTACAGTATTTATTTTTATTTTTATTTTTATTATTACTACTATACCGCTATCACTATACTTTACTTAATCGCTTTTGTTTAATTGGCACGGTGCGAGCTATCTATCGGAATGCGCCGCTGTAGGTTATACATTTTACATTAAACATTATTTATTATTCTATTTGTAGTTTGTAATGCATAAAAGCTCGAAAGAGGAAAAAAAAAATTTTTTTTTCCGGTAAAAAAAATTTTTTTTTTTTTTTTCAGAAAATTTTTTTTTGCACGAAAAGAGCAAGATGATACTGGATATAATCTCAGATTATACTCAGTGATTAAAAGTGAGTGGATAAAAAAATAGTAATAATAATAAAATAAATGTAAGTATAATCTAAAACAGTCTATTGGCGTCTAGGTCTAGAGCCAGGCTCCCAATTGTGCTTCGAGGATAGTCGCCGCGTCGGTTCTTCCCATTGTACGTAAAAGGAAAAAAAAAATTTTTTTTTCCGGTAAAAAAAAATTTTTTTTTTTTTTTTGGAAAATTTTTTTTTTTTCGGAAAAATTTTTTTTTTTTTTTGTTTTTTTAATGAAAAAGGCTGATAATTAAAAGTGAGTGGATAAAAAAATAGTAATAATAATAAAATAAATGTAAGTATAATCTAAAACAGTCTATTGGCGTCTAGGTCTAGAGCCAGGCTCCCAATTGTGCTTCGAGGATAGTCGCCGCGTCGGTTCTTCCCATTGTACGTAAATGGTTAAGTAGATCGGTAACTGCGCTTGCCTCGCGATGTCGTGCCTCCCAAAGATCCAGAATATGCTCCGTGGGGCTGGCTTTTGTGGCGAAGTAATTGATGTATCTACGGGACAGACAAACCTCGAGTAAAGGAACTTACTTTTTAATCTGGTATTTGTCAATGCCAACAAAATAACAGAGTCATATTTTTTGCGGAGATTAAAAGATAAAAGATTCCGTTTTTTTTTTTTTGCTGGGGGTCTGGTTTGTGTCTAAGAAAAGAAATTTATTGTTGGGAAATTTTGATGAAAGATATGGAAACAATATGAAAATAATTTAAATATCATTCTTTAAGTTTCTTTGTTGGGGAAAAAAAAAAATTTGACGGGTTTATTATTTTGTAAAGGTGGGAATAACTATCGAAAGTTTTAGAGGGGAATTAAAATTGAGAAGAAATTTAATAGTATATTAGATTAGATAGATTTTTTATGACTTCTCTGAGAAGAAACTTTGTTGGGAAAAAATCGTAAAATCTCAGCTTGAGGCGGAAGGTCGTTTTATTATTGAAATGTGAACTAATTTCTTTGTGATAAGATGAAAGAATTTTTTTTTAGCTGCTGCTGAAGATATATAGGGTGTTAAATTCTTCTGAAGAAAGATTGGGTCTTTTATGTTGTACATTTGACATGCATCATAATAAAAATAAAAAAATGTGAATGCTTTTATCACTTTAAGAAAATTTGAGATAATTTTTTTTGAGTACTTTGTTTCATACAGAAAAAATTTGAATTCTTTGTAATGTTAATTTCTCAGCTTTTTTTAACACACTTGTGATTTTTTTGAAGAACTTTTGAAGCCTTACAAGTACTTTGTCACAAAATTTGAATAAAAAATTAATTCTTAGGCTTGAAAAAAAACGAAAATGAAAAAATGTGATTTCAAATGCTTCTTTTTGTCTTGAAGTCTGTTTTAATGACAAAGTAAGAATTTGATTAATCTTTTGGAGCCTCGAAAGTGGTGATTTAGATTTGAAAACTCAGATTTACTGGTTCAAAAATTGTATCTCTGTTAAAAACATACGTTTCGATCAAAAAGAAGATTAATTGTTTTTTATAACGAAGAAAAGACTTTCTTGTCTCAATAAATCATTTTGATGGATAATTTTTTAACTTTATACTTTCAATTTGAAATAAATGGAATGTAAAGTGTTACAAAAAAGAAGTTGCTACCAAATTTAAAATAAAATTACTTTCTCCACTACTCAAGATAAAAAAAATAATTAAATTTTTGTCCAATGTAATTTTAATAATAACCTTTCTTCCTCAAATTTTTATTTCATGTTTGAAAGTAGAAACTCAATTTTTTATCTTTCAAAAATTATTCTACAAAATTTATTCCTTCAAAAATTATTTCTGCATTAAACAAATAAATTTTTGATCTTTGTATATTGATAAAAAAATTATCTTGACTCAAGATAAGAAATCTTAAACCAAAAAAATTAATTTTAAGAATTTTAATTGAACTTTCAATCCTTTTTCAAAAAAATTTTTTTTGCATAATTTTTATGCTTATTATTTCATTAACTTTTTTTTCAATACAATGAAAAAAAAATTAACTTGCAAAATTTTTGAACCAAGAAAATAATTTTGAAGATTTTATTGTCTTAAATCAAGACAAAAAATTTTTGAATTAATTAAAATTAACTTAAATTGAGAAAAATTTTTTAGTTAAACAATTTTTCTACTTAAATCAAGAAAATTAACTTTTTCAAAATTATTTACTTGATTAAAAAATTTTTTTTCTCTCTACAAATGAAAAGAGTATTAAAATATTTTAATTGTTTATTTTTCAAACAATTTTCTCCAAGGAATGTAAACTTTACGAAGCGTTTAAAACAAAACCAAAAAAACAAAGTGTCTTAAAGCAAAAAATAAAAAACCAACCTGTCAACTTGTAGTCTCTGAGCGAGCATTCTCCAGTCATTACCGAGTGCGTTGGGCGGGTCGAGGCACTGGCAGAGTTGTTTCCTGAGGGATCTGGTGAACCTGAAAGGCCCGCGGGCAGAGGAGTCCGTAGAGGTAATATTATTGGCACCAACACTGCTGACGACGGTAACTTCCCTGAGCGGACGAGTAACACTACCCGAAAAGACGCGTTGCTTAATGACATCGTAGACGATGCGAAATACCTGCCTCTGGGCGTCGGAGGTCCGGCCTTGGCATACCTGGAGCTTGTAGCTCTTGGTAGTCGTAACCGCATCAAAGCTCTCGTCAAGAGTAAACGCGACGTGGCTGGAGTTGCTGGGACAGTTCCAGACGTCGGCAAACGCGATTTCCTGGTGCTCCGTCGGAGACTTGCTCTGCCACTCGTTGCCGACCTGCTCGAGACTGACCCAGAGATTTTCGCCGCTGTCGCGAAAGAGAAGAGGCCGCGGCTTGTCCAGGAGGTACCCGCGAATTTGGGCCTCGCGGTCGGCGATTATTTTAATCGCGGCCTTCGTGTCCTCGATTACGTAGACCCTGACGCAGTACTGGCTCGCGTAGAGCAGCACCCGGAGTCTCTTGGCGGCGATCGCGTCTTCCGCGCTGGAACCAACCAGGACGTAGCTCCGGAGCTGCTCGGTGACGATAAACGCCTCCGAGTGGTCCAGCTGGGTGAACAGCGGCGTGTTTATCGTCTCGCTGCCCAACGTGAGGACTTTTGTCCACGTGACTGGGCTCAGCTTGTCCAGGCTGGAGTCTCCGCTGGACGTATGGTGCGGGTGCATCAGCTTGCTGTCCTGGGCCGTCTCCTCCTCGTCAGCTGGCCCGTCAGGCTGGTCGTCAGACGCCCAGACGCTCAGTTCCCACGTACCCGCGGGGTGCAACATCGCTGCGTGCTCGAACTGGAGGATCACCGGCTTGTCGAACGCGACAGCAGGTGGCCCGCAGTAGATCGCTGCCGATAGTTGAGTCATGCCCTCTGGGAACAGTTTTTAATTGCGTTTTCGGTTATTATACGTGCACGAGGATGATTCAAGAGTAATTGGAAGGGAATAATTGTTTTTTGTCGAGGGGTTCATCGAGATTTTGGGGAAGCGGGCGATTACTATTGAGATTTTGGTTTTATATAAAGGAAATTTTTATAGACAGTTAAATCAATTTTTTATCGAGTTTGAAGGGTTTAAATCTCAATTTTTTAGTAAAAAAAATATTTTTATTTAAGGGAGTAAAATTTTGAATATTAAATTGGTTATAATTTTTAAATGCACAGAAAAAAAATTTATTTGAGTAGAAAAATTCTTAATCTAAGAAATTTTTCTTGGTTTAAAGTAAATCTTACTTGGTTCAAGAATTTTTTTCTTGATTTAATTTAATTCTTTTTTTTCTGTGTAGACGATTTAAAATTTTGATACCTATTGCTTGAAGGAAGTATGAGCAAGGGTGTGAAAAAATAATGAATTTTTATGGAGGGAAGAGAAATAATTTGTTTCATTTTTTTCTTTTTTTTTTTAGGTTGAACGGATACATATTATTTTTAATTTACTAACGGGTTCCTGAAACTATCGACTTTCTTATATTTATGGCTTCTTTTTCTTTTCTAAAGTAATAATTATTTAACGCACTGATATTTAATGATTCAATGATCATAACTGCTAATTTTCGATCATTATTTTCTTTAAAATTTTTATTTAAAGGTTTTTTTACAAAATAGGAAAATTTTAGTAAATTTTGATATGTTAATTTTTGGTTTCTTGAAACGATTTATTAATATTTCTGATGAAAATAATTTTTTTTAGTTTTAAAATCACTGTAAATATTTAAAAAATTACCAAAATTTCTCTATTTAATACTAAACTGATAAAAAAATAAATTTGATTCAAGAAAAAAATTTTTCTAAACCAAGTATATAAAATTTCTTCAACTAAATAAAACACATAAACCAATAGAATAATTTTAATTTAAGAATCTTCCAAAATTTTGCTCTTGAACCAATACAAATTATTTTTTCTATCACTGCGCAATAAAATTTAAAAACTCTCTTATTTATTGTCAATAAAAAAAACACGTATGTTATTATTTACCACAAAAAAAAAAAAAAAAAAATCAGGACACTGAAAAGTAAAAAGAAAACAACAATATTGACTCTTAAAAATATCGAACAGCCACAATCCAAATATTTATTTTCCAATTACTCACTCCCGAGCCTATCAATAAATAAATTAACCCATCGAAAGTAAACAAAAAAAATAAAAATCGGTGTTCAAATAAAGAAGCCGAATAAAATCGATAAAAAATTCAATAAAAATAACAACAATAACAATAACAATGACAAAGATGAATAATATAGTGTAGTATTAAATAAATTAGCATAACAATGGAGGTGATATTTACGATAAAAGGATGATCGGATTGTTAAAAAGAAAAAACGATGATGGATATGATGAATGAGTGAGTGACTTTCCGACAATGGGACTTGATAATTTGAATTTTATTACCGGCTTAAGCGACTACTAGCTCGGCTAATCATAAGTCATTATTCATTATTCAAAACATAATTACAGATAAAAAAGAAAAAAGTACCTGGCAATCTCGGGCGGAACCTGTCCTCGTCGAGAACAGATAGGTCGAGCTGTCGCCGTCCTTGGGCCTTGGAGATCGCGCCCTCCGGTACCGAGAGGGACACTCCGGAGTCCGGAAGGACCAGAAGAGCCCCCCGAGCGTTGACCGCGGCCCTCGCAACGTTGCCGGACTGCTCGAGCTTGGCCGCGGCTAGCCTCACGCGCTCCGAGGCGACGTTGTAGGTCGTCGTCGTCGAGTCGGAGGACGGGTACGAGGAACTCCCGACGCTGGTCCCGCTGTTCTCACTCCCGGAGTAAATTTGTTTGTCGGCGTTCGCCGCGCCGCTGCAGGACTCCTGGCTGCTGAGAATGCTCGGGCTGGGCGACGACACTGACGGCGACGGGTGCTGCTGCTGGTGATGGTGTTGGTGCTGCTGCTGCTGCTGCTGTTGCTGCTGGGCTATCGACAGATGCGGCACGTCGTAGTGGTGCTCCGAGAGGGAACGCGACAGAGAGAGCTTCGGATCGAAGGGATACTCGTAGGAGGCTTGGACTGTTGTTCCTGCTGTTAGATCCGGCTGGAGACACATTTTCTTATCGTGTTCTGGAAAGTACTCCGGCTGGAAATCTTCATGCGCAAATACACACATATGTGTTGTTAGTTTTTTTATTTTTATTCAGTTTTGTTTTATTGGGGTTTTATTTCTCGGTTTTGCTAAGCATAAACAACCGTGAATATAAATATATTATTCTACTATACTACCGCTGGCATGTTGGGATTGTCAGTAAGATAAAAGAATAAAAAATAGTACAACAACTCTGACATTTATATGTGACTCTGACGAACAAAAGATGTTGCTTTTTTAAACAGATAAACTTTTGAGCTTTTAAACGTCCGGCTTAAACTACACATTCTTCTATCTTTTATTTTATTCCCCCCCTTTTTTTTTTTTTACTTTGTTCTTTACTGGTGAGTACCCGCACTCACCTACACTCTACATTGTCAGTTTACTTTTACGATGATTGTCGGGAACTATATTTCTTGGGAATAAATTTTTTTATTTGAGAATTTATTTTATTGATCGATTGTATTGGAACTTTTTGATGATAAAAATAGAAAATATTCAGCAAATAAAATATTTTTTTTATAATAAATTTTTAATATCAAATTTTGTGACTAAAAAATTGTTTATTTGATCAAAAATTTATTCAATAGTAAAATTTTAAATCAATTATTTCTTTGTAAAATATTTTAGATACTAAGTTTTGTTATTATTTGGAGCGAGTAAATAATATTACAATTAATTTTACTAATTTTTTGAACAATAATTTGCATTTTATTTTGTTAAAAATATTTTTTTTTTTTTTTTTCAGTGCTTATTTCAGAGCAAAAACTGATTATCTTCTTAATCGTATAGATTATTTATGAATAAATTTTTAAAAGGAAAATTCTTGATTGAAAAAAATTTTAATCACTGAATAATTGAAGCAGAAAAATTCTATTAGAGTCAAAATAAATTTTTTTAAGATCAAATTAATTTTTTTTTTACTCTACAAAAAATTTATAATCTGAATTCAAAAGGAAAAAATTTAATTCTAAGATTTTGGGGTACAAATTTTAATAAAATATTTAAAATATTACTAATTTATTAAATTTGTCAAATTTTTTTATTATAAAAAATCTGTCAAAGTTAATTAATCAAATAATTGAAAAATTCGAACAATATTAATTGTTTGCATCGTTGCCAAAAGCAAGTGAAGCTTTAAACACTATCATGTGCCATAATTGTACGCATGATAACTTCAACGTCAAATTAAACTCACAAAATAAGTCGCGCAGGAAACAAAAAATTCATTTGACTATTTTATATATTTTACACGCCAGAGAATTTATATTTTATATTTGAAAATAAAATCACAGCTATAAATAATAAATATCGGAGTTTAAAATTTGGATGGACTAATCGTGTTTAGGTTATTGATACGATCACTTTAAAAGGCGTGGATTTCTAGAGAACATGACCGATGAAAAGTATAATCTGAGATATATTATATTTTAAGAAGTAATATATAATAAAGAATAAAGAGTAGAGAGGTCGGTGAAGATTTTATTTTATTTTTTATGTGTTCGCCAGTGAAAAGTTGAGATAAATAAAGTCGTAAAAATTACTCGGCGGATTTGAGAAATTTCAATGCAGGAATAACTGGCATCAACTAATCGTGTTTACTTTTTCGATATAATCAGCCTTTAAAACGGGGCGGAGATTCTCTCGAGCGGCCAATGGAGCATTAAATATTAAATATAAAAGGTTAAATGTAAATTCGGTGTATTTTTAAAAAAGTTTAACCAAGAAGAAGATGAGTTAATGTTGGCGGGTGAGTGTTATATTATAAATATAAATAATTACTGTCGTAAAGATTATTTTAGAGAATTGAAATATTTCGATGCAAGAATAACTGACGTCGACAAAGTATTTTTATGACCGGTGATAAAATCGATTTATTAAAAAAAAAAAAATGGGAATTTGAATGAAAGTTTAAAGAGAAATTTTTTTTTTTCAATTAAATTTTTAATGTTTCAATTTTAAATATAAATATTGTGGTAATTATCGAAAAATAATGACTATTTTTAGAGTCGGAGATTTATAAAAAAATTCTATCTTTTAACGACCATTAAGACCGGGATTTTTTTCGAAAATTTATGTTCACTATTAAGAATAAAATGAGTCAAAAATTTATTTACTAAATTAGAGAAATATTTCTGTGTTTAAATTTATGTTCAGAGAAATTTATTTGAAGTTACATTTTTTAGGAGATATAAAATAAATTTTAATTAAGTAGGTTAGTAGAATTTTATTTTTTTGGAATTTTTTGTTGAAAAAAAAAATTTTGAAGTTTCAAATAATTTTTTTTTTTTTTACTGAAAATTACAAATATTTAAAAGAACGTAAAAGATGTTTCACTTTGACCGTTTTTTTTTTTTTTTTTTTTTTTTAAAGAAAGTAATAAATAAAAGAAATGAATAATTTTGAAACTACAAGGATTCAATAAATAATTCAAAAAATTCAATTTTTATCTTTTAATTGAAAAACAATTTATAATAAATGACAAAATTAAATTTTTTTATTAAAAAAATTAAGACACTAATAATTAAAAAAAAATTCGCTTTATAATTTATAAATTATAAAGGTTCTATAAATAATTTAAAAAATTCAATTTTGATTTTTTTTTCTAAAAAAAAAAAGTAAAAAAAGTACTAAATAAAAAAAAATGAATAATTTTGAAATTACAAGGATTTAATAAATAATTAAAAAAATTCAATTATCTCTTAATTGAAAAAAAATTTACAATAAATGACAAGATAAAATTTTTTTATTAAAAAAATTAAGACACTAAAAAAAAAAAATTCGCTATATAATTTATAAATTATAAAGATTCTGTAAATAATTAAAAAAATTCAATTTCGATTTTTTTTTCTAAAAAAAAAAGTAAAAAAAGTACTAAATAAAAAAAATGAATAATTTTGAAATTACAAGGGTTTAATAAATAATTTAAAAAATTCAATTATCTCTTCATTGAAAAAAAATGTACAATAAATGACAAGATTAAATTTTTTTATTAAAAAAATTAAGACACTAAAAAATAAAAAAAAAATTCG
Source organism: Cotesia vestalis (assembly GCA_000956155.1). Lineage (NCBI taxonomy): Eukaryota > Metazoa > Arthropoda > Insecta > Hymenoptera > Braconidae > Cotesia > Cotesia vestalis. Next base: position 25,955 of record JZSA01006124.1, read on the forward strand.
CTATATAATTTATAAATTACAAAGGTTCAATAAATAATTAAAAAAATTTCCTAATTACAGATCATTGCCGACAAATTTTCCAGTTTCTTAAAAACTCTAAATTTATATTACTCGATCAGTGAGACGGGCGATGGATAATTTCAGGTTTGTTATAAAATTGATGATACTTTTATTTAACGATCGATAATTGACAGCTGGATGAAAAAAATAAAAAAAGGCGTTTAAAAATACCAGACAGGGATAAAATTATTTGAAATATCGTTATTAATATTTTTGACGTTAACATTTAGCATTAAATTTGTTTTAAAAATAAATTCGATGTGTAGTTGAACGAGACTCGCTTAAGTGGTCGGCAATCGAGCACGAGTGCCGTTATTATATATATATATATTACATATATTGTGTATGTCCATAGATGTTTATATATATAGACAGATATATCGTACATCAAAAAATGTATTTCGAAATGTAGTTTCGTTGGTTCCACTCGTACATCGGTATAGTACCGTACTGATAAAATGTAAATACCGACTGTTTGCTTTTAACCTTTATCGATTAAAGTAATCTTAATTACCTCCAATAAAAAATTAAATTAAATAAAATAAAAAGTAAATGGGCGGAATAAATATATTACTAAATAATTCAAAGATGTGTCGACATACCTAAATAAATATAAATATATATTATATTGAATTATCTAATAAATAACTAAGCCCACTGTCTTTTAGAGTCACAATAATAGAAGCGGAATAAAGGATAAAAAAATCTCGGAATAAATTTTAAGTTTCTCTATCCTTTACTAACTCTACTCTGCTCGAATAAATATGGAAATAAATCAACTCTTTATTTTAAATTCAATTTTCATTACCTTTTTTTTAAAGCTAGGTTAAATTAAAAATTTAAATAAACGCCTACCGAATACACAATTATAAATATGTCAATGCCCGTAATCACGTGTACCGGCGAAAAAATGAATAAATTTGTTAAAACTCTTAAAAATAAACGGAAGTACTTTTTTTTTCAGACATAAATATAAATATATGGAAATATTCATCGAAAAAAAAATAAAAAAAAAAAAAAACATTTGTTTTAAAAAGTGAATTTTACTGTGACTTTTTTTCTGATGTTTATTTATGAGAGGTAAATTTATTTTATAGAATTATTTGAAATTTTTTCTCTTTTAGATACAAGTATTTTTTTTATTCCGCTAAGGATTTAGTGTGTTTAAACTTTGTTAATTCTATCAAAGGTTAGTATTATTGAAATTTTAATTAGACTTGATAATTAATCCAAATGGAAAGTTTAACAATACTGTCATAAATTTAGCCAAAGAGGATTTAAATTTAGTTTGAAAATTTTAAAACTAATTAAAATTAATTTTGAAAATTTTCATTTTAAAAAAACTGGCGACTGATTGAAAATTTTCTCACTATTCTTACTGTTTTTTTTTTTTTTGTTTTAACCTGGCTAAAAAAATCTTTAAAATAGAAATTTTCTGAATTCCATGGAGGGGGAAATTTTTTCTAGTGTTCTTACGAAATTGTTAATAAATTTGTAATAATTAAATATTTTTTAATAAAAATTTAGGGTAATAATCTTTAATGTACCCTTAATAAAATAAAAAAAATCCGATCCCTAAATTCGTTTATTTTCCCTGTTAAAAAAATTCCCGAAAATCACCTCTTTTTTTTTATTTTTGCAGTGGTGTTCTTTCTTAAGCACTAAAAAATTATGATATAAAAATTAAAAATAAAAAAATGGCAAATTAAAATTTTAATATTAAAAAAGGAATAAATTTTTAATTAAATAATCTATTGTAAAAAATTTTCTAAATTTTTTAATCATTAAATATTGAATTAACATATATTAAGTGGAATATTAAATTTTTCTATTTATTCACTTATGAAAATTCTTTAGCGAAAGTATGAACTGAATTTCGATATTCAATAACAGCAATAATAATAAAAATAGTCGCAATAACAGTAAATGTAGACATATATATGCATATACGTGTATATTGATATTCATAGTTGTACAGTAGACGAGTATACGGTTGACTATTATACTCGGTATTGAATAGGCATAAAAAGCGAAATAATAAAAAATATTTACCTGCATTACGTGCCATAGAGTAAAGAGCGTGGTCGCGGCCTTTCCGGCGTACAAGTCTGATTAAAAGAAGTGCAAGCCCGCCGCCAAAAGCGCAGGCGAGTGCAAGCCCAACATAAAGCGCCACGTCCATTCGTCGATTGGCCGCTGAAAAAAAATTTTTTCACTCTACATTCTGCGTTGCTATTTTCATTTATTTTCCTCCTGCATTCGCAATATACCACAAGAGTGTACAAGTACACCGTACACAAGACTCGAATAGAATATATTCGGACTTTTCCACGCTGAAGTATCGCTATCGCAAATATAAAATATAATACGCGGGCTAATACTCTCACTGTCCGCTGAAAAATTAATTTTACGATTTCATAACTCACCTTTTTGCGTAGTCGTTGTCGTCGTGAATTGTACGCCACCCATTTTTGCTCTATCTACTGCAAAAAACACAGAAAAAAATAGAATTATTAATTCTAAAAATTTAAAGTATGCATCAAAAATTAATTAAAAAAAAATCGTTGTTAATTTTTAGCATAAAAGATTTAAAATTCATTCAATATTACAATAATAAATATTATCCAAAATTACATCAACTGATTTTTTATTTTATTCAAATTTTAAATTCAATTTTTATAAATTTTTTTAATTAAATAATTATCATAAAAATAAAAAAAAAAGAATTCTTCAGATAAAAACTTGACTGCAATTTTTTTTTGAATATTTTTTCAGTACTAATTGATTTTTTTAAATAAAACCCAGAAATTATCAAATATTCTCGTGTATTATTACAATTATTAATAGTATTATTCTTTTTTTCACTTACAAATTATCAATTTCTAAATTTTCATAAAAGTTAAATTTTTTTTTCTGTTATTAAACTTGCTATAATTTATTCTCTGCCCTGAAAAAAAAATAACTTGAATCAAGAAAATAATTCTTGAACTAAAAAATGAATTTTAAAGAATTTCATTGTCTTGAATCAAGATAAAAAATTCTTATATCAAGTAAAATTACATACAAAAAAATTCTTACTTCAATTTTTCTACCCGAATAAAAAATATGAAATTCTTCAAAATTAAATAGTTGATTCAAGTAAATTTTTTTTTTGTTTGAAGTTGCTCAGATCTTACAATTTAAATTCACTAGAAAATCAAACGCGCTTTGCGCGCTTCTGTCAAAATGTTTATAATCGACAATTTAATGAATCAATATTTTTCTAAATTTTACTCATTAATATTTAACCGTTGCCAAAGTGGTCACCATAGCAACGAAAAGCGACTTTTCAAATTTTTAATAAAGGATAATAAATCGATTTTTTTTTTCAAAAAAAAAAAAAAAAAAAAAAAAAATTTAAACCTTTAAAAAAATGATTAAATCCAGCCTCTCACTGAACCTAATCGCATAAAAATAAAAGTAATGATTCGACTCGTCAATTGTCAGCCGGTAACACTTTGTTTTCTCGATTGTCCAGTTAACTAAACTAACCCATTAGAAATTATCCAGATACTCAGATGATGACGACATACTGGACGTTAGTTGTCACATGGTGATCATTTAATAAAAAGTACTCACCATTACAGAGTCCCCCGGTACAATTGGCAACAGCCGTGTCCCTTCCTTGACAATGCCGACCACCATGGGCCGGAGTGGGCTCATCGCAGGTCCTTGTTCTTATGTGAGTGCAGTCGCTCCCGCAGACCGACCAGGCCGACCATCTGGACCATCCGCCGTCTACGGCTGACGACAGGCATACGATTTACGTTAATACACTGGTACTGGTATGGTGTAAATACTTATCTCACTCTCAGCATCTAATCTCCTTTCATTCTTTTCTTTTTTTCGCTTATTATTATTCTATTCATCGAACACAAGTAGTGCTCCTGCCCCCGAACTCAGACTACTACCATGCCGTAGGACTCGACTCAATAATAATAATCGTATTCGTGTTCGTGTTCATGCGGTGTACCGTATTATTCTATATTGTATTTTATACTTTGTATAGTATCGAGGATATACATGTTTAGTATTATTATATATACGGATAAAGAAAACCACTTGAATGGATTAAGTCGATGACTCACCTGTCTCGATGGCAGTTCCCTGCGAGACTCGGTCTGTCTCAAAGCAAGCGTGCGCAAGTAACATTTTCAATAATAACAATGGACAAAAAAAAAAAAACGACATAACATTTGTGAATTGAGTTTAAATTTGAGCTTCGAGGTTGAAAGTTGAAAGTCGGGGGTGCGGGTATGAAATTGTATGTTAGAATAATGCGAAATAATTTTTTTTATTCGGGTAGAATTTTTGGCTTTTATAGAAATAAGATTTTTGACAAAAAAAAATTTTTTTGCATTTTTAAATCGCTCACAATTTTTTAGAATTAATAATTAATATTATTTTTTGGTTTTTACAGATAAGTATTGACAATTTTTATAGAAATTAAAGAGTTTCTCTTTTGGAGTCAATTAAAATTTATGAAGACAAAAAAAATTTTTTCTTAGCTTGGGGTTAAATTATTAAGTTAAAAAAAAATTTTTTCCTTGGGGTAAAATTTTTTTGGCTTTTAAAGAAATGGAATTTTTAACAGAAAAAAAAATTTATTCACATTTTTAAGTGGCTCACTAATTTTTAGAATTAATAATTCATATATTTTTTTGGATTTAACAGAAAATTATTGACAATTTTTATAGAAATTAACTGCGCTTGGGGTAAAATTATTAAAAAAAAATTTTTTTAATATTTTCAGGTGATCCAATGATTGTTAATTTAATTATCTATCGAAGAGCAAAAGGTTGTTTTCGAAATTTTATCTTATACATGAGCAAAACTTGTTTGAAAATTAACTAACTATTAATAGAAAATTCTTAATACTGTTCCAAATATTGGAGGGTTTTTTTTTGAGCCAATTGAAAATTATGGACGAAAAAAAAAATTTTTAAAAAAAAAAATAAAAATTTTTTTTTAAATTTAATAAAATTAAATCCTTTTTTTTGATAAAGAATTGTAAAAACTATTATATTGGTCAATTCTTAAATGTTTTAAAAAAAATCTTCGATTAAAACTTAAAATTAAAATTAATTATTTATTTAAAAAATTATGGACCTCCTAAAAATGTTCAATTAATTTTTTTGTAAGCTAAAAATTTTACCCCAAGGCTAAAAAAAAATGTTTTTTTGTTCCACCCTAATTGTACATGTATAATAGATCTATTAATGTTACGGGCAATGGGCATAGTAGTTTGGCTATTGTTTGAAACTCTATCACATTCATAATCACTACATGTGGTTTATAGTTTGAAGTTTGGAGTTTTTAGTTTGTCAAGTATAGTTCCTGCAAGAAAGTTTACTTTTGGGTTGAGAAGTACAATATAATATGAACTGAACTGGAGGCGGAGAAGTTTGGGCTGAATGATAATTACAAGGCGTAACAAAAATGCTCACCGGGACATGCGGCGTTGCAATCCATCTTCTGGACTGCAGGACCCAGGCAAGGCTGCCCGTCGTTTATGGGCGCCGGATTTGTGCAGGTTCGCGTCCGTTTTTGACCGCCCTTGGCACAACGTGAGTGACACTCTGACCAAGGAGACCAGGCGGACCAGCCGCCATTAACTGTGAACAAGACAGCTGATGTTAGGTATCAAGGTATATAGCTATGACTTTTAAGTATCAGGGGAAAATTTCATTTTATGAGGCTTCATTTTCATTATTCAGTCTGTTGAGGATGCGATCATCAGGGTAATGACAGAGGAGATTTTAAAGTTATGGCTCGAGGGGTTTTTTCTGGATATTGCGCAGTTAAAAATGGATAATTTTAGGGCAAATCAATTTTAAATTTTACTGTTAGTTATTTTTAATTTACTACAAGAAAAAAAATTCGGAAATTTTATTTTATTAAAATAAAAATTAGAAAAATTTCTATTTATAAAATTTTAAGAATTAAATTCAAAACTGTAAAAATAAATATTAAAAATTAAATTTATAAAAAAAGTTATAAAAAATTTTTTATATAAAAAAGTTGACCATATTCCCCCTATAAAAAATAAAATTACATAAAAATCAATATAAATAATAACAAAACTTATAGAATTATTGTAAAAAAAAATTATTTGAATTTTTGTATTATTTCATAAAATATGAGACTTGATATTGCTAATTAGAAATTAATGATAATGTATCTGGTTTATTTGGTTTTTGGTAGTTTAAAGTTGTCAAGTTAATCATTAGGTCACCAAATATGTCACTCACATTTCTAGTTCTTTTATGTAGTCAGTTTCATGCTGAGATGGTACATGTAGGATAGGAAGAAGTAAAATGTGTTACATTTGACACTTGAGCGTTTAGTTAAGTTGGATTTCATAAAAGATTGCGGTGAATGTAAGTTTAACATGAATAGTCTGTTGAAAAATAACATTTGTATTATGTGAACCGTTTTCAACACATTAATCGCATTACTGTACTTCTTTTTCTTAAGATCGAACATGAAATAGTGCTTTAGACTCAAAATTATATGGTGTTGAAGTCTGACAGCTGACAATTTTTGAAACAAAATATTTTTTTATAATAAAAAATAATATATTTGATGAAAAAAAATTTTTTTTTTTAAATTGTCAGCGTATTGATTTTAGTTTCATAAAATTTTGATTGTTAAAACATTTTTTTTTTTTTTTGTAATTTGCGTCAAAAAAATAAAAATAGTTCTTAGAAAAATTCAAAAATTTAAATGACATTTTTTTGAAAATAAATTTTATTTAATTAATTCAATTTTTAATTTTTAAATTAAAAAATTAATTAATCTTTTATTTTAAAAAAAAATAATCTTTAATTTTAAATAAATAAAAAATTATTTTTTTAAGTATAAAAAATTTAAAAAAATTTGATAAAAAAAAATATTTAATAATCAAAAATTTCCAATTATAAAACTAAAATAAAATTATAAAGACGATACAAAGAAAGCTCAATATATTTTTTTATATTCGTATTATTTAAAAAGTAAGTATCTATTGTGTGTTCTGACCAGCTGATGTGATTATCATTAAAATGAAACCTCCACCCGTGAGATTATCAGGGTAATAATAATGGAAATGTTAATAGTTATAGTAATAGAGTTTTGGAGCAGGAAGATTAAAAAGGTTGAGTTAATAGCCAGAGGTTAAGTAAAAGCTTACGGTCATGAAAAATAATAATATTTTGATGACTTGTGTTACTATTCAAACACTTCTCACCTATTTATATATTGACTCTAGTGGGTGTACTCTACTACCATACACTAGATCCTATTATACATAGTATCGGATGTATAGCACGTCATAGTATAAACGGAAAGTTAAAGTGCAGACTGCAGATGGGTAGATTGTATATATATATATACATGGGAAAATATATAAAATAGCTACAAAGGAAATTTAATCTTTTGAAAGTTTATTTATAATTTCCGCGGTGCTTTCTTTGCAAAACGGTTCGGTTTTATAAAAAAAATCTTTTAAAAGACTTCGAGCAGCTACTTAAAGGTTCTGGTATTTTAGTGAAAATTTTATAAGTAGATTACAAAATAATAATGATAAAAAAATAATTCCTGTACACTCATAGAAGGATTTTTTTTTAAATTTAATTTAATAAGATTTATTTAGTGGTTTTTAATTATTTTTTAAGATAAATTGTTGCGATAAATATTTGTTAATTAATTTTTATAAAAAATTTATCAATCGACTGTTAAATATAATTTATATTAAATATTAATATTAATTTAATTGTTAAAAAATATTTATTAAGGATTTTTATTAGAAAGTGAGTTTAGAATTTATATTTTTAATTTTTTTACCACCCTATAAATCAAATAGATTAGTAGTTTATTTTATAAAAAATTTTTTAATCAAGTAAAATTTATCTATTCAATCAAAATATTTTTTTTATGAGTTGTTAATATTTTAATTAACTTAAATTTCTCTTTAAAAAAATTTTTTTAAAGTTAAAACGTAATTACTTCGTAAAAATTGCTATTAAAAATTTATTACAGTTAAAATGCAATTGCTTATATCGGTTCAATTATTAATTAGACTATTGCAACATCAAAATATTAAAAAATAAGGAGTTAGACCAATTGCTAATTAGAACGTCGTTATTTTAAATAAATAAATTATTTCTAAATAAATTAATTTACTAAACATAATATTTTAATTTTTTACTAATAATAAATATTTTTAAACTCTTAATAAATATTTATTTGCACCTTTAAATAAAAAATTAGATTATAAATTATTTTTAGACACTTTTTATCATCCTATAATTTTAATAAATAAAAAGAAATAATGAAAACTGATAATTAACGATTGCAAAATATTAATTATTGATGCAATACTACAAATTCACATTTAATGGTAGAAATTTTTATATGTTAATAAATCTAATTATAATTCTTTAAAAAAAAAAAAAATATTTATTGAAAGTAAAAAAAATTAATAAATAATTTCTAAAAAAAAAAAAAAAAAACCAATAAATTTACTAATTAATTAGCAGTTAATAAATTCTTCTATCAGTATATTTTTATTATTTTTAAAATGTTGAGACTTGTTTTTATTTAAGCAGTATACTCGTGATCGTGATGGCAGGGCACGAGATGAGCAAGTTTAGTTTAGTTGTGAAGGTTGTAAAGGTTGAGAAGAAAGAGGATGAGGAAGAAGAGAAGGAGGAGGAGGAGGAGGAAGAGGATGAGGATAAAATGTAACTAACCGTAAACAGTGATGGTCGCTGGGGCGCTGAGACGTTTTGCAGCAATGTTCTCGGCAACGCAGGTATAATTGGCCTGGTGAGTGATCTTGGCTTGACCCAAGAGAAGATGGCCCTCGCTTGAGACGAGGAGAGCCGCGTCGGCATCCGAGCCGGTCGTGATTGCCGCTCCATTCCTCAGCCAGTAGACTCGCGGAGACGGCACCCCGGTGGGTGGTATACATCTGAGCTCGGTGCTCTGCCCGGCTTCGACCGACACCGAGTACGGCGGTGACTCGAATTGCTTTTTCAGATCTGCACATGCATAAATAACACTGATAAAACAGATATAAGATACTACAGATAAACACACACATTACGGTCATTCTAGTCCCCCATTTTTCCCCTTCCCCAACTATTTTTTGACTTTTTGCTTGCCTCTCTTCCCCTCTTTTAAAAGCTAAAAGTTATTATTTATGCCGGACTCTATTTCCCTGAAGAGGGTTGCAAATTATCTCTCGCAATTAAGGTTTGCGGTTGATGTTTTGGTCAAGCCTAAATTGAAATTTTATGGTAAAATGACAATGGGTTAATTTTATTCTCAGATTACAGACATTTTTTTTTGTTTTAAATCAAAGAAAAATTTATTGAAATTTGACACAATAATTTTTAGTTTAAATGTTCTATTATTTAGAATTTTATTTTTTATTCATCATTTTAAATTTAAAATAAGGCTTTTAATTGATGACTTTGATCAATTCGCAATAAAATTAATTCATTTTTAGAAACTCAATTGTAAATTTTTAATTAATTTTCAAATCAAAGATTTTTATCGTAAAAATTTTATTAAAAAGTAAAATTTTAATTTATATTTCACTTTAAAATATTCGAACTTGATTTTTAGTTGAAAATTTGAGAATTTTTATCAATTATTAATAAAAATTAATTTATTTTTAAATATTTAATAAAAATTTTGAAGTTACTTCCAAAATCAGACAATTTAAGTCCAAAATTTTTATCAAAAACACGAATAATTAATTTTTATCTAAAAAGTTAAACTTTGATTTTTAATTAAATTAAAACTAAAGACTTAAATTGATATTTTAAAAATTTCTGTCCAACAAAGAAAGATATTAATTTTATTTTAAAAAATTGATAAAAAATTAGTTCAATTTTATGCGCATTAAAATTTCAAATTATCAATTTAATTTCAATTTCAAATTTTTATAATAAGAGTTAAGAAGTAAAAATTTGGTTTTTATTTAAAGAAAATTTAGAATTAAAGTTCTGGAAATCGGACCAAAAAATTTTAATTAAAAATGTCTACTCAGAAATTAAAAATTTGAAATAAAAAAATAACTGTACCCCAAATTAAAAATATAAAAACTCCGAAATCGGAAGCCAAGAAAAAATGAATTATTTATAAAAAAAAACACCTTGCCTGTATAATTTGCAACGAAGTCTTTAAACTAAAATAAAAGCAAAAAACTAAGAAATTACATACACGCAACATCGACGACAGCTGGTTGACTCTTGATGGACCCGGAGCCAGCCCAAGCGACGCACTCGCACTTGAATTTGTCTTTCCCGAAGTACTCCTCGATGTGATCCCTGGTAACATTGAGCTCAGAATCAACGATCCTGGTCCCGGTGTGTGGATCAACAAAATCGGTCTGATGAGAATCTTCGGCGCGATGCCCGTTGCAGCGAAAGTAAAGCTGGAGCGCGTGGGCGGCCTTACAGCGAAGCGTCGCCGGTTTGTTTTTGACGACAAAGGCATCCAGGGGCTCCATTAGGAAGACGGGGAGGTGGCCCCCCGTCTCGGAGATTAGCTCGGTATCTGCAGC
>JZSA01006125.1:0-62956 GCA_000956155.1 Cotesia vestalis
TTTTTTTTTTTTTTTTTTTTTTTAATCTTATGTTATCCTTGCACATGTATATTCCTTCTTAATTAACTCCTGCGGTTTCTCCCGACTCCCGACTCACTCTCTAACTACCAACTACTAAACAACAACAACATCAACAACTCCAATATTCTGTTATGTTCTCTTCTGTCAAAACGCTGTCTCGGAATTTCATGATACTGAAATTACTAACCTCACGATTTTTTTTTGTGGCTTTGTTGTTTAAGTTCAGGGAAAAATTTTCAATTGAATTTTTTTTTTTTATTTACAAATTCGTGGAATTTTTATGGTAAAATATAAATCGTCAATATCAATTTCTAAAATTTTAATTTTTATGGTAGAGCTTTATTAATTTTAATAAGACATTAAAAAAAAATTTTGATTTGTCACTTTTCAATTTACGAAGTAAAAAAAAATATCAAAAAAATATATCACATTTTTTGGATTTTTTTTTTTTATTTACAAATTAATGAAATTTTTTTTTTATTTACAAAGTAATGAAGTTTTTATGGTAAAGCTTTATTAATTTTAAGAAGACATTAAAAAAAATTTTGATTTGTCACTTTTTAATTTACAAAGTAAAAAAAAAAATATATTAGGAATTTTTGGATTTTTCACTTAATTTTTATAACATAATAGAAGATTTAATTTATTAATTTTGAAAGGAATAACAGTAGATTAAACAATACTAGTAGAAAATTCAAGCTCTATCATGGCTCTACTAATAAATCACTTATTTCGCGCCATTAAATAGCTTAAATGTATTATATCTTTGTCATAAATAAGGATTTTATTATCCACATTCAACTAAACGATGTTTTTATCTCAAGTGATTTTTTTTTTTACGGAATAAAATTTAAAGATCTATTAATAATCTTCTTTTTGCATTTAAAAATATTTTTTTTCTAATTTTTAGATTAGAAATATGGAGGGAAATAAAATAAATTTTTATTTGTAATAATAAGAAAATTTTTTAAAGAATACTTGGACGTTTCCATACTCCAAAAGTTTATATTACAATTAATAATTGTAATTTGTATTTACTAACAGTAAATTAATTATTCTTCTACATATTTAATAAAAATTTTTTAATAATTACAAAGATACCAAAAATTATGTTAAATTACCCTCGATAAAAATTTATTTTTTTTTAAATAATTGATTGAATTTTTATTGAGTGAAATTAACATATTTTAATATTTCTAACTTCAGCGTTTTGACAGAATTATTATCTATTTTTAATGAAAGAAATTTGTAATAATTTTTTTCATGTTTTTTTTGTACGATCGATTTTTTTACAGAATAAAAAAAAATTAGAAGAACAAAATTAAATATTAAAATTATCTAGACATTTTTCTTAAATAAAAAAATTAATTATTTGTATTTAAAAAGAATGAAAGCTACTAAACAAAAAAAAATAAATAAACAAATGAACAAAAATTCTTGAATGGATAATGATAATGAATTACAACCAAAGCACCGACAATGGCTAAGTAAACAAAGACGGCATCGATTGTTCGATTCCGGATCCGGGATTTCGGCGATTAAACATTAAACATTAATCTTTAGCGCTGGGCAGCGTACTCACCATTAACGTCGTGGTCCAGCGTTGTCGCAAAGACTAAGGCAGCATTTAAGAGAACCAGCGGGCCTATGCAAAACATTAAAACCACGAAAAAGGAATCTCGCCTCATCTCTCCGGCCCGACCGAGCAAAAAGTGGCCGCCACGTTATCCAGCCACTAATTTCATCTCACGCATTCCTTTCCTCGACAAGAGTTGTCTTTTAGTCTTTTTACCAACGCTTTATTTCCTCGGTGATGGCTCCCTACTTTTTCCTTGCTTCCAGTACCTGAAATATATATTTACAACATGTCCATTGGCAATTCGCTAGTCTTTCTCTCTTATTATATTTCTTTTTTATTTCTCTACGAATTATGAGAATGTTTTTACGCGAAATATTGTTCTGGTGTTGTATTATATTGAATTATATTTTTTTTTTATTGATTTCTACTCGTTAGAATGTCAAATTGTAGCTCATAATTTTTTTTGCTTAGATAAATTCAGAAAGTATTCTTTTTCTCAGTCTGAGATTTTTTGTCCTATCAAAAAATGATTTTTATAAATAATTAAAAAAAATTAAAATTAAACAATTAATAAAATTTGTTCAAAATTTTGATAATTATTAAGTAAATAAATCGTAAAAAATTTTTAAATTCAAAGAAATTTTTTTCAATATTTATTTTTACTTAGAAAAATATTTAGAAAAATTTTTTAAGCTGAAATAAAATTTTACAGACTCAAAAAAATTTTTTTCTTGATTCGAAACAATTTAAGTCCTCCAAAAAAATCTATGTTTAATTAAATTTTTTTTTCTAACATTGTCAAAATTAATTAAAATAATTTTTTTAGCCAATAAATTCTCCATCTAAGATAATTTAATTTAAATTTGAAAATGTTAAAACCTCACGTTAAAATTTCTACACAGAAAAAAACAAATTTCTTGCGCTCAGAAAATTTTAAAGAAGACAAAAGTTATTGCAAGAAGAAATTTTTTTGACTCAAGAAATTTTATGTTAAATTTTTGTATGACTTAATTTTCAAAATTTTCAATCTTTCTTAATATTTTCCTGAGTTAAGAAAATTTACACTCCAGTCGAGAATTTTTTTTTCAGTTTACATTATATAATCCAAAGCCAAAAGATCAACCTAAAAAAATTATCTCTACAACTAATAAAAAAAATCCAAAACGTCTGCAAACTTCAGCAGCAATTTCTCTGAACTTCTCAGTACTTCTTCTTACTTATCAAGGTACTTAGACTAACTCTTACACGTACTTGTATTGTAACGTACCGCTTATATTAACTCGCCTCGAATTATGTATGGGCGACGGCAATACATTTTTTACGACAATAAAAAGGCTATAAATACGTAAAGTGCCATATAATACACTGAATGTGTGTATTCTGTGTTTATATATAAATCAGAGTCTTCATTCACATCACGTGCGTCGTTCAACTTCCTGCGCGACACTCTAACTCTCAACATACATATATATATATATACTTCTTGCGGACAGCTATTTTTCCCGGATCGTGTTACACTCTCTATATCCACGACACTCGAGTTCTGATGCGGTCCCGAATCCCGATTACGATACCACGACGCCCAGATATAGGATATACGATATAGGATACTATATTGGACTCCTATTCACTGAATGAACAAACCTGGGGCCAATTTCCAGCCTCTGATCCCAATCCCGTCTCCACCTTTGCGCCCTACACCCTATACCTACTTCTGGCATCGGAACACGTTGTCCTTCGCTCAAAACTCCACTAAATTGTCTTTTTATTCTCATTATATATTTATTTACTTAAAATTTCTCTACCCATAATACGGTTGTTATTTCTTCTCATCTTTCACTCCAAATCCTTTGATCTTACACAAGTTCCACGTCTTTTTATCCGTGGCTATAATATAACAGACATCTGAAAATTTTTAATTTTAAACAAACAAATAATATCAAAAATTTATGTTAAGACTTTTTTTTTCTTTAATGTGTATTTTTTAGATTTTTTGGAGGTTTCTTTTTAGAAACGGGTTTTATTTGGTGATTAAAATTGATTGATGTATTTTATTTTTAACACGATTTTTGAGTTACTAAATAAATTTTAATATTTTTGGAAAAATTTACTTGCTATCTAACAATTTTTTAATCAAATAATTAAAATATTTTTCTAAATTTTTATGATACTAAATTTGAGAGACATCTGATAATTTTAAAATTTTTTCTAGCAAATAAATTATAGCAAGAAAAATTTATTTAAAAAATTTCATCTTTAGATGCTTTAAAAATTTATAAATGCAATTTTTTTGAACAATAATTTAGACCTAGTTTATTTTTTAAAGAAAACCAAACAATTGTCAAGTGTCTGTTAATTTCAGTGTCATAAATTTTTACATTAAATTTTTTTTATTCAAAATAAAAATTTTCATATAAAAAATGGAATTTTTACTGAACTTATCAACGTTTTTTTATTCCTAAATTTTAGATAAATTCTATGACATGTAACTAATTTATATATCTCTTTAAATATTAATTTTAAAACACTAATTTTTAATAAATGAGAAATAAGAATACTTTCTTTTAATTTTAACTCAAATTTCCCTACTTTTGTCTAAATTTCAAATTTCCTTTACAAAAAAAAAATCCTACTTAAAAGAATGATCTTTTTTCCCTAAAAAAAATATTAATAACTTAAACTTTGCTCAAAAAAAATAATTATCCACTCAAACATAAAATCGTCAAAAAAAAAACCAAAACTAAAAAAAAAGCTCTGTCTTTATATAACTTTCGCAACACTCCAATTACTCATAATTCAGTCTTATCTTCCCGGTAATTTCTTAATGAAAAATAATCGTCGTCTCCAGCAGCAGCAGCAGTATCATTTTATCTCAGGGTTTTTGCCTAAATAAAAAGGAAACTTTTCTTCCTTGATTTCGCGCTCCGTTTGAACCGCGACTACGTACTTTATTATCATCATTATAATTATTATTATTATTATAACTATTACTATTGCAATTGCTATCATTGCGGGTCTTTTTATTGGAAACACAACTCACCTAGACGAGAAGATAACAAGGCCGTTTAACTGCAATATCCATCAAGTAATATTTCAGGCACTTACATACAATAATATAACAACAAACATAACAACTATCTGTGTACACTATTATTATTATTACAAGTATATTTATAATTAATATTATTTTTTTTTTTAATTATATTTAAGCACTTTTCACGTAAACGCGCTTAAAAAACACTCCAGGTCTTAAATTTGAATCTTCTGGGCATAAAATTTCAAAACTAAAACATTCGTGAAAAGCACAATAGACACCTATGTACTAACAAACTCCATCAAAATAAACCCCACATGTCACAATCACAAGAGTTAAAAAATTTTTTTCCAAAAATAAAAAATTAAAATGAAAAAAAAAATTAATTTTTTGCGCGAAAATTAAACTTCAAAATTCGGCAGGACAAAAGGGAAAAAAGTGATAAAAGTAGATTGAAAAAACGTGAAAAGACGTGAAGTAGGTAGTCGCGTGTGTAAACGAAGGAGTAAGAGCGTAGCGGCAGCTATGGAAACGCGAGTGGCTCATGGCGGCCGACTGAGTGAGCTCGCGGTGCTCAAACCTCTTGGAGCCGCTATCGCAGTACTCTATACTGTACTCTACTCTATACTAACACTACTCGTGTTGGTTGGTTCTCTTCTACTATATACTACTTCTTCTCTGTTCTGCCGAGTCTCCACATTGCCACGCTACACTACTACACCACTACTGCTCGAGGTTTCGGTAATACAAGCGCACACACACACACACACGCACACGCACACACCGACAGACAAGATTCAGCTCTAAGTGGTGGTGGCACACTGGCAGCTTTCGAGGCATAACAGGGTTTGTTTTGCCAGTGGTGGTGAGCCCACGGGGAAGAATATACACATCCATGTAAAAGTGTGTATTGGTGTGCATTGGTGTGTATTGGTGTGTCTGTTTGTGTGCGAGGCACAGTAGGAAGGGCAACCGTGGGATGAAACAGGGACGACGGCGCCGGAACGAAAGCTATGCAGATAGAATGGAAGAGTAACAGGAGAAAGAGAGATAAAGAGGAGCAGAGGAAAGTTAACAACGCATTGCCATCGACTCTTCTATCTGCTCAGCCTCCGCTATGTACCGCGGGCTCGAGCAAAGGACGGAAGAAGCTACGGACAATATATAACACTGTTATATATTTGTTGGATGGCAAGCAGTATGGGGCTATGATACAAGCTGAGGAAAGTCCTAAGAAGAACAAGAAGAGGTATCACGCTGAGAAGAATATTACCATCTCACTTGTCGAGAGAATATCTTACTCTCGGTATAACCATTGCGCTGCATCGCCGCTCGGGAAGGCACTCTTCTCTGTGTCCTTTGATTTTGTATCGCAGGCTTGCTGCATTTGTAGTCAACGGGAATTTCAAGGGAGAACATATCTACTCGGTACATGCCGCGAATTACTCTTGACAAATTATTGTGTATTCATGATCTGATTGCTGGAGTGCAGTTTCGGATGCTATTTTGGTGATTGTTAATCGATACTACGGTCGGGGGGTTTTGATTTGGAAATTTTCGGTGGGATTTATTGTAAGGGAGGACAAATTTAATTTTTAATAGTAATTGATTTTTTTTTTAAGGATTTGAAAATTATTTTTTTACTTTTTATCAATAAATAAAGATTCGTTGTAATTTTTATTTATTTTATAAGCGCGGTATTGGATAAATTTTTATATAATTAGGTATTTTTATAATACTCTTGAGAAAATTAATAAATATTTTATGGACTAAATAAGATAAATTTTCAAATTTCTGTTAAATTAAAAATAATAATAATTTACCTTTCTGATGTATAGTTAAATTGTTTTAATTTTTTATAAATAAATAAATTAAAAAAAAAAATTAAACTGATTGAAGAGAATAAATTTTAAACCACACAAAAAAATTATCGAACTAAGAAATTGCTCAAAAGAATGCTATAGTACGCTTCAAATTTATCCTTTAACGATTTCATTAAAGATTTAAACAAGTAGGAATTTAATAAATGTTAAAATTATTAAAATTATGAAAAAAAAAAATTTTATAAATTTTTTATAATTCGCAAATCTACAGTAAAGATAAAAAAAAGTAGATCTTCTACTAATTTTATCCCTAAAATCAATAAAAAAATTTTTTTTTCACTGTCTGATATAAAATAAATAAACAAGCTACGACATAAAATGCATAAATACAGATAATTGGTAGATTATCCTTAAAACTTGTAACTTAGCAATTTTTCACGACGAAGCTTGTAGTAAGAAGAAAAAGAGGATTATCCTCCTCGTTTTCTGGTGGTTCTGATTCTGGTTCTCATTCTGATTCTCATTCTCAGCTCTTGACTCGACTCATCTTTTAATTTCTTTATTCTTTATTTCTTTTATGAGTCTTTGAAGTTTTAAATAGTCCTGATGAGTTTGCCCGCTTTACTTTATACCAGCACACTCTGGTACTCTCTTCTCTTTTCTCCTCCTCTCTTTCCTTCTTTATCTCCGTTCTGTTCTCAAGCTAAGTTAATGTAAGTTATGTTACTGTATAGAGTGTAAGTAACGAAGCCGAAGCCGAGCTATGCATACCGATAAAGAGCCGATAGGCGGAATGAGCGACGAGAAGATTGAGAGAGTGGTATGCCAGTGGGAGTACGGCCTGAAAAAGTAAAGAGTAAAATAAAAGAGGAACTATCGAGTACGGGGGAGTAAAAGGGAGTAAAGGGGAGAGGAAAGGGGCTACGTTCTAGGGGGGCATGCGACACGCCCTCAGAACGGAGACAATTAGGGTCTTTATGGACCATCCGGAGCATGGCATTTGCACGTTGCATGGACCTTCCCGTGCCGCAAAGGAGTTGACGATGTGCTATGCTGCCTTTTGCTGGTACTGCGGATGTAATAAGGCTACACGACTACACGAGTACACGAGTACGCTCCGTGTACTTACTCAGGCCACCACTCACTACTGTGTATGTATTCCACTCCACTCCAAGATATTCTACGTCGACATCGATGGCCAAGTTATACATGTAGTATGCGAATTTGTCGATGTATATGGATGTATGGATGTATGGATGTAGACAGCCACGGGTAACAACCAAAGAACCTACCGCTTTAGCTGACACGGTATAATAAACGCCAGTGAAAGGACCAGAAGAGGAAATTGCTCGAAATGACGCATATACTCTCTCTATAAAGACTCACCAAGACCACCACGTGTTACATTTGTTGCCACCATCATTTCGGGCTCACTCTCGATAACTCACGATTCGGCATAAGTGCTTTTGCTTTTTATTTGCCTCAACTTCTATTAACTTTTGTCATAAGTCATATCATGAGAGATTATCGGCTGCCCTGTTTCAAAATACTCTCTGACGTTTCTTCGGCTTTATTTGCGAGAAATAAGTTTGGACTAAATTTATAAAATATTTTATTTATATGGAGAAGGTATGGGGACAAATTATTTAAGAAAAAAAAAAAAAATTTACTTTAATCAAGTTAATAATTTTAAAAAACACTAGATTGTTGATTTTGATAAAAAAAAATTTTTAAACTAGAGAATTCTTCTTGATTTAATTTTAATTAAATAAATTTAAGAATTTTTTGTCTTGATTCAAGACAATAAAACTCTTTAAAATTATTTTCTTAATTCAAAAATTTTTTTTTTTATCCAAGTTGATTTTTTTCTGTGTAAGATGAAATTGTTTACTTGAAGGAAAAAATTGCAATAAAATTGGGAAAAAAGTTTTTAAGGTACATAAATACATTAAAAAAAATAATTAGGCAAATTTTTGGATGAAAAAAATTCTTTTTCGTTCAAGTAAATTTTATTTGATTTAAGAAGTTTTGTTCTTTATTTAAAAAGATTAAATTTTTTTAAATCATCTTATGAAATAAAAATTTTATTTACTTTTGCTAAAAAATTATATTGGAAAATTTTAATGAAATAGTTCTTAAAAATTAAAAAATATTAAATTACTTTAAAGAATTATTTTTTCAGAAGATAAATTTAGTTTAGAAAAAAAAAATTGAAAATTTGTAAAAATATTCATTTTTAAAATTAATTTAACTTCTAGTCATAATTTTTTATACCAAATAATTTATTGTAATCTTGATCACGATATTGTCATTAAAATCTATTTATTCAGTAACTATAAATTACAAAATATATGTTGAAAAAAAAAAAAAAAAGTTGAATAGAATTGAAAAAAACATATACCAATCCTATAATTTCAAGTTTCTACTTGTTAAAACTTCCTAGCTAATATAAATTAGACGTATAAGTTAGACTATAGAAACGATTTAAGATTGAAAATTGTGACAAGCATATCGATAGTAAAGTACACCCACACGCTGTCGCGGGTAATTATAGTTTCGTATAACAGCATGGCGCTTAGAATATCTTATTTTTTAACTCTAAACTATGTACTAATTTTACGAGTTGAAAGTGTAGTTCGATCCAAATAATTTACAACTGGAAATTACGGGTGGTATTGTCAGAGAGAATTTTGTATAAATTTTAATTCGAAACTCACTCCGGTAGATTTTTTTTGGTTCTATCATAAACTTTATTTTAATTACAGTTGAAAATTGTTTATATGAGTCCGAAGCATGAGAAATGCCAAAATGTTACGATGATTATTGTTGTTACGTGTCTGTAAAAAGTTATACCGAGTTGAAGACAATAAACAAGGGTAATTGGTAGATTTCACCAGGAAAAACTCGACGTTAATAAATCATAGTTCGATTTTCCCCGAATGATGTAGAGAGAAAATTGGTTTAGTAATTTCTACTGTAAATTTTATTTTTTAATATTTTTACTCATTCGCTCTCTCCGATTTCCGATCGCGGAATGTCAGATGAAAATAAATAACTGATACATCCGCGCGTTAATAATGAACCAAAATGTCTGCTTATAATTTAGAAGGAGCTTTATTACCTGACTGATCTATGATTCACTTGAAACGCAGGAGAGCTCTGAATTATTGAGCGCCCGTAATAACGATCCTTTAACGGGGAGGATTTTATATTTCGGTCCGATGTAAAATGTCGCTTCGTGGTGAGGTTTATGCAAATTATATGACAGTTATTGGCGGTGCAGATATTTGTTAATAATTCAGAGCGAAGAACGTACTTCGATGGTGAATTATTCAATGAAGATTCTATTTCTTAGACTCCAGTATGAAAGTTTAATCTGTACACGGATCATTTTTCTTTATTAATGCTTACTGGAGGATAAAAGATAAATTTATTACAGTGCAATTGATGAGGAATAACCGAGTTATGAGAAGCGAATTAAATTTCAAATTTTCGTTATGATTATGATTAATAATTTTTTAAAGGTAGCGGTGTAATGTCAAATTTGAAATTTTGAGTCTGTGGTACAGTGTATTAATTAAATTTACCA
Source organism: Cotesia vestalis (assembly GCA_000956155.1). Lineage (NCBI taxonomy): Eukaryota > Metazoa > Arthropoda > Insecta > Hymenoptera > Braconidae > Cotesia > Cotesia vestalis. Next base: position 10,047 of record JZSA01006125.1, read on the forward strand.
ATTATGAAAAAATAATAATTTTTTTATTAATTTTTGGTAGAAATTTTTTTAAATATTTTATTTTAGAATTATAAATTTCTTAAGATTTTAAATTTATCATTTTATTATAATTTAATTTTATAATTTTAACAAAAATTTGATTAAATGGTTCAATGAATATTTTATAAAATTTTTTAAAAGTAATTTAAATTCTTAATTTCAAAAAATTCTTATTAAAATTTTTAATTAATTTGACTAATCAAAAAATAATTTTTTTATGTCAATATAATCCGTGAAAAAAATCTTCTGAAATGATTTAATTAAAGCCTAATCAGGCTTGATATGTCTATTTTATAAGTCCTAATTAAATCTAAAATTAAACATTTTTTTTTTAAAGCAATTCTTCTAATTTATAAAAGATTTTTCAGCAAAGTAAAATAGAGAAAAAAATTTATTATAAATTATTAAAATTTCTAAAAAACCCTTTTTTAAATTATAAGCTTCGTTAATTATCAGAAAATATTTTTTTTATTTTTAATAATAGATAAAAAAGTTAGTAATTTATTTTAACCCCAATATCTTGAATCCTCAAAGTTAAAATAAACAATCGTCTAAAAAAAAAAAAAAAGATCTCTCAAACTTTTAATAAAATATCTTCGCACGCAAATTTTCCAAACTCATTTCCTCCATCGAATTAATAATTAGCTTATTTTTCCATCCGTGAAAACACTTCTTTGGAAAGTAAACTCAACTCTTGTTCCTAAAATTTTTACTGAGCAGTAAAGTTAAGTGTTTCTGCAGGAAGTGGAGACAAGGAGAAGAGAAGCAATAAGAAATAAATAGCACGGCACGGTAGCTTTCGGCACTTGGACCCACAATAGAACAAACCCGTCTCAGTCTTAGTCCGTGTGATTGTGATTCCGATAGTGACTGTGATTGTGAGGGTAAGTGCAGTCTTACTGCCGGATAAAAACAACCACTGTCTTAGTCAGTCTGTCCCAGCTTCAAATTCTCTGTCTAGTGTCTAGGTCCAGAAACTACCACGCGGCTGTATAGTACTACACCCATCCTCCGGCCAACTTGTCCAAGATAAATGCTCGCTGCCGAGGATGTAGGATATAGGATATGGGATATGGGAAAGGGATGCCATGCTGGAGAATAGAATGGAACCCGAGATATATGAGATGGAGATGGAGAGTCGAGAGTGGACAAAGGATCCTTGCCCACGGTAGTCTCTACCAAGGAAAAGAACTATTATATATTATATATACATATATATAGAGAGCCTAGATATAAAAGACAGGATCCTGCTCCTGCTTCTGTTCGAGCTACTGAAAGTTCCTCGCGCGCGCAAACGCGAAAACGACCAGCAAATCTTCGATTGAAAAAGAGGGCCATTGAACACTACATATATTACGTGTCTTATACATCTTATCCATAGAGGGAAAAAATGTTCTCGAGGAATTACAGGAAAATCTGTTAAATTTACAGTTTTACTTCTGTCAAGGCGTAAATGTCAAATTTTTATTTTTACAAATTTTATTTTTACGGTCTAAAAACTTTCTACCTTTATCCATAAAATTGTTAATTTTACATTGAAAAAATGTAAATTTAACACGTGCAAAAAATTTTTGATTTATATTAACAAATTGTAAATTTTGCATGGGAAAAAAATGTTTAATTTTACATTTGAAAAGATGTAAATTTTTCACGTGGGAAAAGTGTTAAGTTTACATGGAAAAATTATTGATTTTATGGTAGGAAAATTTTTAATTCTACATTGCAAAAATTGTAAATCTAGTATGTGGAAAAATGTTAAATTTACATGGATAAAAAATTTTTAATTTACATCGACAAAAATCTAAATTTTGGATGAGAAAAAAATGTTTGATTTACATGGAAAAGAACGTTAATTTTACATTCGGCGAGATGTAAATTTTGTAAGTGGGAAGAGTGTTAAATTTACACGGAAAAAATATTGATTTTATGGTTGGAAAAATTTTATTTTTACATTGCAAAAAAAGTAAATTTGGGATGTGGAAAAATGTTAAATTTACATGGAAAAAAATTTTGTAAATTTATATTTTTACAAAATTTGTAAATTTTAAGTTCTACAGCTCCATTTTAGTAAACTTAACAGCTTTTTTTTTAGTAAGCATAAAATTATCTAGCAATATAATATTTACATATTCATACCCATAACTTTAAAAATTTAATTTTAAATGCACCATAAAAAGGCCGTGTAATTTCTTACGTAACCATTTCTGTAATTTTCCCATAAACTTTTTTTCCACATATACACCCAGAAAGATTATGTAACAGAAATTTGAGGGATTGGCTGGCAGATGAGACAGCTCATCTCGATATCTTTTTTCCCTCCAGCGTCTTAGAACCGCGGTGAAAAGTAGCTGCAAGAAAGCTCATCCTAAAATCCTCCCCTGCGCCTTTTCCAGAATTTAACAGGCTCTGTGGATCCTTTTCTTAGAATTTTATTTTATCTTTTAGTGCCTCGCAAGTCGTAAGTTCCCAAGTATAACAACCGGGCTCGTCATCATCCGCATATATGACTCACAGCTCCTGCCTAGCCGGGGAACACGCCTCAACGGCTCGGTACAAAGCTCCATCCCTCTATCTCTTTCTCTCTGGCAACACAAGAAGTATAGTTAGAGCGACTCATCCCTTTTATTTTACTTTCTCACTTATTGAACGACGGTTCTGCACAATCAGTTGTATCTGGCCTTATCGTTGGCCCCAACTACCAACTAGTAAAGGAGATACCGATCAATCTGATGATGCCAGATTGTCACCACCGGCTACACAATCAGCACAAAGGAACTAAACAAGGATAAGTCTGAGAGTCTGGCGCTGAAGAAGAACAAGAAGGAGCAAGTTGAGAGATAACAGAAGAAAAACTGAGAGTATTGGTTCCTCTAGTTCTGCAACAATCTAAAACATTACGACACGAGTAGGTATTGTAAGAAGTGTCGAATGACAGCCAAGACAACTTATTTGTCCGGAGTGAGATGAGACTCATTTTCTACAGCCGGTGGCGGGCTCACATTTACACACACTCACAAACACACACACACACAATAAAATTGTGCGGGTGAATTGGTATTAGTGGCTCTTTCAGCTTTTTCCAACTCAGATCTCAACTCACCTTATTTTTTCGGGCTTTTATGTCTTCGTTTTGGAGCGGTGTGTAGGTACCACTGTCACTGTAACTATAACTATAGGTTGTTGGTGGATATTTTTTTTTTTTAGCTCGAGCTTTTTTTATCTGTCTTTCCTTTAGTACCTAGAAAAATTACGGCTTTGAGTCTATTAATTAAAAGAGAACCTCCAGCCGTCGCCGGTTAGGTATCGGGGGCATTTTTTATTCTCAACATCCGGCAGCGGTTATATACCGTAGGATGGGTCGCCGCGGGTTTCGTTTAGTTTCTTCGTATATAGTATTCGGGCTGGTTTAATATTTCACATCCCGAGTACGCTTTCGCTAGTTTGTTGAGGAAGAGTATAGTTCTCATCTGAGGAAATGGAACAGGGTTGCTTTGATATATGTATGTGTTCAAATATTATCATCATTGTTAATTTTACAACTATTATTTTTATTACTATTGTTGTTTTTGCGATTATTGTATTTTTTTATTTTATTTTTATAAAATATCATATCACAACATATCAAACGTATATGATCACATATGCTTCTGAAAATTAATCATTTATGCGCTGTATTATCCATCAAAAAAATAAACAAATAAATATTATTTTAGACAATTAATTCGTTATTGTAATAATTAATTTATATTTATTTAAACGCTACAATTTTATAATTACAGAACAAAAAATACAATTTTAAACAGAGTAATTAAAGCTATGTAAGTGTAAAAAAGTTACTATTTAAATTAACAGAATCTGAGCATATTTTATTAATTTTTTTTTCTTTTTTTACAGAGTAAAGAAAATTTCGTCTCCAGTGTATTTATGTACTAAAAAAGGTTTTTGGTTGAATTTAGTACAATTAAAAAAGTCTTGATGTTAATTTTTGTTTTTAAGAAGTTTTATGTGATTTTTGGCGGTAGTTAATTTACGATAATAATTTTTCAGAGTAATAGATTCAAATTTGTTTATTTATTTATTTTTTATACAGGTGAATATTAATCCACATCATTAAAAAATTAGGAAAATTTTGTGGAGATATCTTTATTATGAAATGGGCTTTGATATTGAAATTTAGATTGATAAAAAAAAGTTTTGATAAGAATTTGTTTTTTTTCACAATTTTATAAATTTTTAGAGGACTTTTGAAGAATTTATTGGTTCTATAAATTTTATCAAACCACTGTTATTAAAAATATTGAGAAATCATTAAGCCAAAAGTTCTTTATACACAGAAAAAAAAAATTTACTTGAATCAAGTAAATAATTTTGAAGAATTTTATCTTGAGTAAAAAAATTCTTAAACTAAGAAAGTAAATTTTACTTAGTTCAAGAATTTTTTGTCTTGATTCAAGAAAATGAAACTCTTCAAAATTATTTTCTTCGTTCAAGATTTTTTCTTTTGATTCAAGTTAATTTTTTTTTTTCAGTGTAGACTCGCGAAAAGTAAGTTTAAAAATTCTAAATTTTTAGAAAAGCACTAAAATAATCAACTGTTTGGCTTAAAAATCTTCTAAAAGATCCAAAAAAAAAAATTAAATTAATCTATAAATATCATTAAATTTTTTTCTCACTCTTATTTCATCTCATTTTTACCGATTGTAAATAGCTGATCACTTTTCTCAAATTTTAATTGCTTTTCACAGTTTTATTAGCTAGAATTCAAATTTAAACATTGTTAAAATGTCTATGTAGAGCTTTTTATCCTTTTACATGTACTTAATACTCCTTTTTTTGTATTTTGGCCCTTCGGCTATTGCCTTGGCATTCAAATAAAATAAAAAAATGAATTTATCGAGAGTTAATTCATAATACGTAATTCTTGATAATAATATAAAGACAGTAAGTCGCTAATTATAATTACAATTATCAATTATTATAAAAATTCCCTCCAAGACCGATTAAAGCTCGTTGAATTAATTTTTCTCTTCATATATTAAAAAAATTGCACTCGCTATTAAGCTTAGCTCACCAAGAAATCAATCATAATTATCTTAGTTATTTTTAAAATTTTTTCCGTGTAAAGCCGTGGGTATATAAGCTAGAGAGATATAGAGATAGAGGTAAATTCTGCGAGAGACCTGAGGTGTATACCATACCCACATAATGAACGGGTTAGGACGTCCATCAACCCCGCGATATAAGAGACAGCGATGTGCCGGACAAGACGACATGTGGCCACGTCATCTGAAGAAGGGGTTGAGCTCTACACGCCTATATAACCTGCATATCGATATCCATTTAATTTCGATTATTCGGATGTACACCAGCATTTATTATTATAGACGGTAGCCGGTGTAGCGTCGCCACGTCAGCACGCACATAGAATGCGGGAAAAAAATAAGGGCTAAACATGCTCTAAATCTAAATATATGTATATATATATATATCACTAATAGGCATGTTGTGGATTACATTATGCACTCCCGGCAGTCTGGTTCTGCTATACCGATCTACACTCGGTAATGGTCGAAGGGTAGGTGGAAGGTGGAAAAATGAACTCACGAAACAATAAACTTTCTTAGAATTCAAACTTTTTTACGTTGCTATTGCTATTATTATTATTATATAGAATCCAAGTTTAAAAATACTTTTTCCCCTTCTGGAGGCATTTATTATTTAATTTTAATTTCGCGGAATTATTTTTTCTTTTTTTCGGTAAATTTTTTATGAAAAAATAACAACTAGGACTCTTTTACTGAGAAGTCTTTGTTGGTGAGAGCTAAATAATAAATAAATTACAAATAATTGGGCAAAGTTTGTTATTGAGTTTGCTCGGGATCGGTTTCACAATTATTTTGAGAATTGGGTTCCGGGAGTCACGCGACCGAAATCTCAAATAAACCCACACCAAGCCAGCAAAAGTGTAGTGTAGTTGTTAAAAAGTCGAGGTTAGAGGTAAAGCGGAACCAGAGGCAGAGGTAAAGGTAAAAATAGTCGATTAACGTCGGAATAAATTGCAACGTAGGTAGATTATCCTGGACGTTGGCGCGAAAACTCGATTACCACAGGCTCGGTACACTCGCTCTTGCGTAAGCCATTTAACTCGTGCTCTGTGGTTTCCAAGAGTATTCGATCTGCACACTGACACTAAATCTACCCCTCCAGCTAGTATGTATCTATAGATATATATACCCAGCTACAGTCGGGATTTATTAACAGGCTCAACACACAAAACGGTTACCCGTCACCCTCCACCCGCTACCCGTCCAGCACACCGCTCAAGAATAATAAATTATTATCTTAACATCATTATTAATTAACCCCAGATTTATTTTTAATTATTTCATTCAATTGTTCCAACTGCTCCCGCTTGGCCCGCTCCCACGAGATCGGGTTTGTACCAAGCTTCTGGCTGGAGATAAAGATATTTTTTCGGGCATTGTGTGTTCTGCTGCAATTGATTCATTTTTCATTTTTGGGACTTTGTATTGGAATTAATTTATTATTTGTAATTAATTTCAAAATTTTATTGGTTTTAATTTTTGGCATAGAAATGAGTTTTTTTTTATTATTTTCAATGTTGAAGAAATTTGGAAATTTTTATTTTAAATTTAGGTAATTATTTACAACTGGGTCGTGAAAGAAAAAAATAAAATCAAATAGAAATTTCGTTCAAAAAAATAAAAATTAAAATTGTTGACCTCACTTGTAAATATTTACACTGATAAAAAAATTAACTTGACTCAAGAGGCGAAATCTTGAACCAAAAATACAATTTGGAAGAAAATGATTTTCTTAAGTCGAGAAAGTAAATTCTTGAGTTAAGAAAATTATTCTTGATCTTAGAAAATTTTCTTGTTTCAAAAATTTGTTTTTTTTACTCAAAATAATCATTTTCTTCAAAATGGTATTGTTCAAAATTTTGGCTCTTGAGCAAGTTAATTTTTTTATTAGTGTACCAAAATTTAATATTGTTTTAAGAAATTTTTAGTTTGAAGAATTAAATTTTAGTAAATATAAGTAGAGAATTTTTTTTTATTGATTCAAAAATATTTTCAATTTATAGTCAATTAAAAAAATTAGACACCTCTATATAATAGTATTCATAATTATACAGAAGATAATAAAAATTTTTGCTCAAAAAATAAAATTATACAATCAATTAAAAATTCTAAAAATTGATTTTATTTTTTTTTGGTAATTTATTGTTCTTACACTTAAAATAAAGCAAATAATTGAGTTCAAAATTTCAATGATTTAATTTTAAAATTAAATTAGAATATTATTTAATTTCTTTAAATTTCTCAAATAATTATCAAAAATAAAAATTTAATTTAAAAAATTTTTCCTTATTAAAAAAATGGTGACCCACAATACATCCAAATAAAAACCAATGACCCTTAAATTTTTCTCACAATAACAGCTAAAACCCATAAAAACAAAAAACATCAAATAGCTCTCCCTAAATATAATAATTTCAAAACATCCTCCCACCGACCAGCTGTTAAAAATTCTATAATTAATTACTTCAAAAATTTTCAGAGAGTAATCGGCAACCCTTTCCAGTCCCTATGTACCGCTGAAGCAATTAAAACCATTGTTATTATTTTATATTTCTTCGTACGCCGAGTACACTCTCTCATTTATCAGCGAGTATTTAAACAACAGTGTTTGCCGTCCGGCTTGTTTGAACTGGATCCGCGAGTAGGTTTGTCCCTATTGTCCGTACATCGACTCACACACTCCGAAATCTCCATACAAGCGTGTAGATGGTGCGTAGGACAAAGAGCCATTGTTCTGCTTTACCGTGGGGTGCAACGCGATATCCGAACGCGGATTTCCAATGAGCGGCAGTACAGTACACAGTATGAGTACCACCACCCACAAAAAGTAATCGACTTTCGCGTCCAGACGTGAGTTACTTTAGTGACACATGTAGAGCAACATTGAATTTGTGTTGGCGTTATTTTTCGGCACCTGATTGAAAGTCGATGATCGTCCATGCAGCCGAGGGCGATACCTTTCCTGTGCATGCAGTAGGTGACAAAACGCGTCCACTAGACTGAACAAAATGCTGGTGAGTATTGAATGTCAGCTGGACCTGACACCAACAGCAGCCTCTTGGCGCCATCGACATTTTCCCTCTTCCTCTTCCTCCTATTCTTGCCATTCGAATTCCTCTTGAGCGTCTACTAGAACTCAAAGTTTACGTCTGCGTCTCTGTCTGTGTCTACGTCTGATTCTGCACTCAATCTCAACAGGAGAGCTCAATAGCATGCCTCCCCATTAGACACGTTAACTAAATTCTCCACCCAGGTCAATCCACTTACGCCAATAACCCAACTCTTGGCTTTAGCTTTAGCTCACTTATATTTAGAAAAGGGTACAACACACTCTGCTCAGGATATGTCATTCATTTCACAAATATAATACTAAATTTTTTCTACCTCCGGTTATTAAGCGACTTGTCTTTCACCTTGCGCTCTTAAATGTCCACTTGACTCAAACGTGCTCCGGTGGCTCTGTATTACTCTATAATACTAAAAATCTCAGCTGAAGACGGAGCAGACATAAAGAAGCTTTGAGAAATTTATTTAAATGTGCGCGAGAAAAAGGCCTAAACATTCTTACACGGCGAAAAAAATATAAGGATTTTTCCGATGGTAACATGGGAATTTTTTTTTTATTAACATAGAAATATCCACGTGACATAGGAAAAATTCATTTATGACATGAAAAAAATATAGGTTTCAATAATTTTTTTATATTTTTTTCTATAAAGAACATTTAATAAAAAAAATTTTGAAAAAAAAAACGTCCCGATATGTCAATTTTTGAAAAAGTTATGGCGATTTAAGCCACACCGTCCATAATCTCCTGAATTTTTAATTGTTTGGAAATTTAAAGCAAAATTTGAATGAAAAATTTCCTCGAATTTTTTTATCACAAAAAGAAAAATTTCTAAATCAACATAGGAATTTTTCCTATGCAAAAATATTTTTTTCACCCTGTATAATTGCAATGGGATATATAATATGACCGGGATTTTATAACCAACCACGAACCACGTGGAGCTAAATACCGCGATGCGTCTCCGTCTTTATTCCTCCAAGTAGAGTAAAGTCGGGATCCACACGTGTTACATATTTATCATGCGCTTCACGGGTATGGCATTCCTTTGAAGAAACTCACATGAAATTTGTTTTAATTTATCACATTTGCCTCAGCCCGAGACATTTTCAACTGTCACGGAAAAATTAGCAAGATAATAAATTATTTTGACGTGACAAAAACATTGAGAAATTGACGGGACGAAAAAAGCGTAGTTTTTTTCCCCGCGGATCGGCGGTTTTTTTTTTTTTTTTATTCTCCTGCCCATTGGGCTGGCTGGCTGCCCCTGCTCAGGAACTCCTATCCGGAGATAGGAGTCAAGTTTGTTTTTGCTTTTTAATACCTCGATTCCTCTGTATCTCATTACCGCCGGAACGTTTAACCAAATAGTTTACCTTGGAATATAACGTTGCGGATCATGGATGTCTTGGGGACATTACCATGAGACGTCCAGTCGGAATAAATTAGAATGCGCATGTATAATGTATGGATGTATATATACAACTATATATGTAATAGATATATTATATGTAGTAGAGTACATAGTAGATTACATAGTAAATATATACATATATGTTGGGATATTTGGAGAGTTTCCAAGATCCCAATCGAAGTTTGAATTATCACAACTGGTCGGTACGTGACCAGAATTACGGGAAGATATCTCCCGGGTCTAAAGTATGTATTATATGAAGATGTTTTTAAACTTGTCTGATGACACGGGCTCGTTCGTTCAACTACTTATGGTAATCCCCGATATACCACTTACTATTCACCCACTCATCTCTCCTACTCGAGTCTTGCTCTATATACAGCTTCCCGACTCGTATCCCGGCTCCGCATTCACATCCACTCGGTATCTTCTCAACGGTCAGTAATGTAGTGAGCTCTTGTATTGTCTCTCACCGCATAGAGTATTATGGATCGAACTAGCGGTATAGTGGGCTTCAAAACGAAAGAGTTGTAAATTTATTACCTACAACAACTGAAGATAAAAAGAAATAATTTAAACTTTTTATTAAACAATTGTAATATTTATTTTATTTTATTTTAGTAAAAATATTGTAAGCTATAATAATAAAGTTTTTATTTTATTTATAATTATAATTGTAAAAATATTTATTGATTGGATAATAAAAATTGATTTAGTGGAATTAATTTAGGCTTAATTAATCAATTAGAGATAATGATTGCTCAAGATTGGATAATCGTCATATGAGATGGAGATTTTCATTACGGGCGGAGTTTGATTGATGTAGCGAATCACGTGACACTTCGAACAATGATGGATCTGTGTAAATAGGCTCGCTTGGATCGAAATCGCTCCGTCTGTTAACGGTTAATCCTACCGCGCCCTCCATCGCCGTCGACGTCAGCTGGTGATTAAAAATTTGACTTAACGACCTGAAAGAAGATGAGGAAGATGAGGATGAGGAACAAGATTAAGTTTTTTTTTTTTCTTCTTTTTAGCGCTCAATTCTCATTTGTTTTTATTTTAAGTAATTAATATAAATAGATTGTCGAGTTAAACGGTTACTTACGTTGATTGGAACGGCTTGGGGAGCCCCGATCGCATGAATGAAAAGTTTGATCGGGAACTCGCTGAGTCTTCTCGGATTACTTTGTCTACGATTTTGTTCTTACGGATTATCGGGTAACCATATTTCCTAATTCGTTTAAAAAATTATTATTATTTTTTTTTTTTTAAGAAATAATAAAAGTTTTTTTTGGTTGAAAAATTAGATTCAATATTATTTTTATTAATTTAATCGATTTTTAAGTAAAATTTTTATCTAAATTAAATTAAAGATTATTTTTTAATAATAAAAATTTTAATTTAAAAATTTTATAAATTTTGAACAAATAATAAAAATCTTTTTGATAAAAAAATTAAATTCAATATTAATAATTTTAATTTTAAGTATTATTAAATAAAATTTCTGTTTAAAATAAATTAAGAATTATTTTTTAACAAATTTTTAATAATATAAACTTAAATTTTAAAAATATCAAATCAATTTTAAAAAAATAAATAATTTGAAAATTTTTAACAAATAATAAAAATTTTTTTTATTAAAAAATTGGATTTACTTTTATTTAAAGTATTATTAAATTAAATTTTTGTCTAAATGAAATTAAAGATTCTTATTCAATAATGAAAATTTTAATTTAAGAATACTAAAAAAAAAATAAATAAATAATTTAAAATTTTCAAAAATAAAATTAAATAAAAAATTTATTTAAATTTAAAACTACTCCAAAAAATTCAAGGATTTATAAAACCCGATAAACTAAATAAAGAAATATCAACCGAAAGATTTTTACCCTCAATAAACTTACAAGGCTTATCTGTAAAACTGTAGTTGTAAATTCTACTTTATACTATTTCAAAAAATTCCATCTTCAAAATTTATTTTTTTAGTTCTTAATAAAATTTAATTCACTTTCTAAGAAGCCGATGATTGAATGAATTAAATAAAATGATCTTTTATTATTATTACTACTACTATTGAACTAAAGTATGATTAATAAAAGTAATTACCTGTAAATTAACAAAGAAAGAACTACAACAGAAGATAATAATACAGCTAGACCGACAATGGCTGTTACTAATCCATAGTATTCATTAGGAGTTATACAAATAGTTTCTACCGGCGCTATTTGTTTTTGTACAACATTACTGCTGTAGTAATTATCATCCATGTCGTACCGTGAGTCGAGGACCTGAAATAAAAATAAAATAAAATAAAACTAACGGTACGGAAATAATTGGGGTGAGGTAAAAAAATTAGTGATCAATAACGCCCGCAGTGGATGTGAAAATAGGCATGGTGAATGCGGTGGTTTTAGATCGGGGATATTTTGACGGGGGGTTTGTCATGGTTATTGTCACGGTGATTTTCATGGACCCCTTGTAATTCGAGATGAGTGTGGAAGAATTTTTAGTTTATTACCAGGAAGAAAATACTCATAGAAAATATATATAGATATATATGTGCATGTGAATGTATTATACGAGATGGGGCTTAGCTTTTCCGAGAACTAAATTCAACTATCGACTTAGGAGATAGACTAGATATAGAACTGCAGATGTAAATTGTCGTACGTATAAAAGAAAGTCGATATAATCTCGAAAATTGAGTTTCAGCTGAAATTCTTTGGGGATGAAGACTTCTCGGGGAAGTACCAGTGATTTGGGGCGATTCTTTGTCGGAGTAAAATATTCGTTGAACGAAAATAAAAGTTTTATTAAGTTACGGTATACTGAAAACTATTTAATGAATTTGCTTGTTGAAAATTCTCAAGGCGTGAAGAAGCTTTATATCTATAAAAGATACCTGAAGATGATTTTTGGACAAAGAAACTTGTGCAATGACCTACTTTAGAAGCTATTACTAATTTTCTTTTGTCGAGAAAGTGATAATTTAAGCTAAATACAGTCAGGTAATAAATGGATCTAATCTTGGAGTATTATCACGTGAATTGAATTCATTTCTTCGCTTTGAGATTAAGGATAGAGGATAATGTAGACTAAGGGGATGGAATTTATCATTTGAAATTGCAATAGTTTGGTAAATCCGCTAACGCGAGTCTATGAAAATTAACTGATAGATATTGAGTATTAAAATTCAACAGAATTGTATGGTAATTGATTAAACATCTACTATACAGTCAAAAATAAGAGACTGTACAGAAAAAAAAATTAACTTGATTCAAGAGAAAAATTCTCGAACCAAGAATATAATTTTGAAGAGGGTAATTGTCTTGAATCAAGACCAAAAATTCTTGAATTAAGTAAAATTTCCTCAAATCAAGAAAAATTTTCTTAAATCAAGAATTTTTCTACTCAAATCAAGAATATTGAGCTCTTCAAAAATATATACTTGATTCAAGAACATTTTTTTTTCTGTGACACATATCGATCGATGAGTCAAAGTTTTATGTAACTCTATCCAAAATTGCTAATTTATAAAAAATTTTTGACAAGAAATATAAACAATAAAAGATTAAAAAACGGGGTTTTTTTGGGGTCTCAAAATAAACATCAACTTTAGACTTCTGTAAAATCGTAAATTCAAATTTTTTGTTCACACGTAATTTTTTGGTGATTAGTTGAACCTTCTTAAGTTTTTTAGTAGTATTAAATATTCAAAAAGAAAAATTTTTTAAATTTTATTATGAACCATAGATAAGAACAGAATTAATAATTAATTATAGAACTAAAAATTAATATTGAGTATTCTGAAATTTTCTTGAATTTTTTCAATTGTAAATATTCACACAAAATTATCCTAACATGTTTTTGATGACTTGTATTACATTGTTAGATTTTGTGGTACAGATGTCATAAGGGTGAGTTGTTGAAAAGCCATAAGGGCGAATATAAAGAAATTTTTAAATTTCATTTTTACGCTTTTAGATTGTAATTTAATGAATTTCACTTGAAAGAAATTTTTTTTAATCGCCCTTATGGTTTTGGTTCCTTCAAAAAATATCAAAAGATCGAAATAAGGGTAGATAGAATTTAAAATTAGGTTTTTTTCACGCATTTAATAAATTCTTTGATTCTCAATTAAATATTCAATTTTTTCTATTAAATAAAATAATTTTGATTAAAAAATTTAATTATTGAATAATTAATTTAGTTTTTAATTCATAAAATAAATATTAAAATTTTTTAATGAAAATTTTACTCAATGATTTATATAATTGTGACTTTTTTTATTTGATTAAATAAATAATTTTTTTGATTATTAATTAATAATTTGAATTTTAAAAAAACTTCGCATTAATTTTTGAATTTTATACAATTATTATTGTTAAATCTAATATTACTGGATTAATAAAAAAAATATACGAGTTAAAAAATGAAAAAATGAATAAATTTAAAATTTCAATAGAATATTATAAAATAGTGATGTGTCTCCAGAAATTCTATTAAAGAAAGAAATTTCCAAGTTTTACAATAGACGAATAAAACGGAGCGGTAACAAATGACCTAGATGACCAGAAAAAGGATAAAAATCTCCAAGGATTTCCGATAAAATAAGTAAAAAGACGTTAGATGTGTACTTAGGCAGTTAGACAGCGAGCTCGGTTCGCTAGTAAAATATTGATTAAATAAGTAATATTTTTGTAGAGCAAGAGCAAGAGTAATCTCACAAAAAGTATTAAAGTATTAAATAAAAGAAATAAAGTGGAATAGTCGTAACTTGAAGCACTCACTTCAATCATTTCTCTCACATGCTCCTCTTCAGGCTCCTCGGGGTCGTCTTGTTCGTCGTCTTCTATTAACTCGGTGTCATTCTTCGCCGTGAAAAGTTTCTCGTGCTCATCCAATAATACATCATCGGTGGTACCGTTCAAAGATCGACGTCTGCGTTTGCCAAAGGAAGGCTCACTCCTGCCTGCGCTTCCGGAACAGTAAGCTGGCTGACATCCGTCGCGACAGGATCTCACAGTTGCCTCAAAGACCAGGAAATTTGATTCCGGGATTTTAAAGGCATTGAAACGCGCCTCGAGACTGTCACCCTCGCGCAGTCGATCCAAACCCGGGAAGACGTAGTTGTCAACTGGACAGCTAATTTGTTCGGTCAATTAGCGGTCAATCACTTTTGTAATACATTCATTTATTTATTGCATGTCAACAAACTATGAGACAATTTTTTTTTATTTTAATTTTTATACAAAATTGATTTTTTTTAATTAATATTTACTAGACAAAAAATTGAGACTAATTTAAAATATTAAATTATTTATAAATTTTTATATTATTTACATTTTTTATATATTTTTATTAAATTTTAACTGTCATAAATTTTTTACCGAAATTAATTTACTTTTTATGAATATTTAAATGTCAAAATAATAAACTCAGATTAAATTAAATAAATTTAAAATGAAATGATTTAAAAAAAAAACTATCAAGTCAAAAATTTACTGTTTTTATAACAAATTTATACAAAAATTAATTTATAATATTTATTAACAAGTTTGTGAAAATTTTGTTGATCTATTCTGCAAAATTTATTCAATTTTTTTAACAATTGCTTATTGTTCAAAATAATCAAAACGATTTTTGCGTTTTAATTGAGTTCAAGTGATACATAATTTTTAAATAACAAATTTATGAATTTTTTTATTCAGAAATATTAATATAGTACTCAAAAATATTTATAAAAAAAAATTAGGCCAAAAAAATTTATATAAAATAAAATAAAAAAATTTATTTATAAAAAAAATTAATTTTTAAAAAATAGCTCGAAACATTTCGATTGACTTTTTTTTTCCAAATAAAACTATAGAAGTTTAATATTAATCAAATTTTTGTCTATAATATTATTAAATTTTAATTATGAAATTTATTTTTCCAAAATAAAATTATTTATCTATACTAATATTATAAAGAGAAAAGATTTTATTGTTTGTTTGTTTGTTTGCATTGAATAGGCTCCAAAACTACTGAACCGATTTGAAAAATTCTTTCACTGTTGGGAAGCTTCACTATCCCCGGGTGACATAGGCTGTCTTATATTAAAAAAAAAAAAATTAGAGATCCTTACTAAAACTCCAATTTTTGTTAAATACTTGCTCGAAGTCGGGGTGGACTGCTAGTTAATATTTATCCGTAAAAATAATAAACTTACATCAAATTTAACGAATTTATAATTTAAAATAAAATTATGTTTAAAAGATATTTATTCAGTGAAAAATTGATAAAATCTTAAAAAAAATAAAAATTACACAGTAAAAAATTTTGCATCAATCGTTCAAAAAATGTTGTGTTAATAATTTAACACTTTTAAATTAAATTAACACAAAAAAGTGTTAAATATTTAACACAAAAATTCTTAGCACGAAATTTTTTGACGCAAAATTTTTTACTGTGGATAATTCTTTAAAATTGACTCTAAAAATTTTGAATTAACAATAAAATGAATATCAAAGTCCAAAAAAAAAAACAATGATATTCATCTTTAATAAACTTGTCTCTCAGCATTAATAAAAATAATTATAAAATAAAAAGAGCGTACCCATATCTGTCAATCAGTTGAACGCTGCGACCCGAGTAGGGGTCCCGGGCAATGACATTCGTCGCAAATATGTCTGTCACATAGTTGTAGCTGAAAAAAGGAACGAAAAAAAAAAAAAAACATAAATATACGACGTGATGGTTATCGAGTTTAACGTACACTCGAGTACTCGCACCGTAGCGTGATTTATTGAGCGTGGAATCAAATATTTATTGTGCGAAATATTTATTGTACAAGTTTACGCATAGAGGCACAATAGTACGAAGCTCAGAAAATCAAAAACTCACCCGTCCTGAGCCTCTAGCCGGAATGTAAGAGGATCACCGACGGCAATGGTTGTCGTCGGGCGACCCTGGTAGAGAATCATCAGCCTGACGCGGGAGCTCAGGGTGTTTTCAGCTGGCAAGTACTCAATAGGTATCGGCGAACCTGATCTGCTAATAATACAATCGTAAAAATAAGAAAACCGAATGGAATAAAATGAAATATAATATGTATTGTTATAAAGCCATTGATATTTGAAAACAGTTGTAATGGATGACATTGGAATGAGCGGTATCAAATGGGAGATTAACTCACCCAGCTCCGATGTATCCCGAGGTGACAACCGCTTCTCCTGGACCCCGAAATAGACATGTTAGATTAAACCGCTTGTCTCTCCCTGTCTGTACGTAGTCGGAAAACTGCACCACTACTATGTTTGTCATCGTATCTCCGTACTACAAAAAAATTCATAAATAAAAAGTCATACGCAAGAAGAATTAGTGTTTGAAGTTTTAAATCCTCCAGCTCAAGTGATAAATCATTCTGTATGTATTTATCATTATTATTATTCATATTCAGATGTAAGCCTTCATTTTTCCCACGCTATCACGGCAAGAAGTTCATTTAAAGAGCTGATAAAAAATTTTTGGTTTTATAATTAATGAGGGAACGAATCGGATTTGAGTTATTACAAAAAGTCATGGGTAATAAAAAATAACAGGTCAATTGTGTAGATCCGCTACATGACTTTTTTTTAAGCAATGTACATTGTATCTGTACTGTATCCTTCAAAGAGCTATTCAAAATCCGTAAGATGGTGGCTTAATACGATTTTTCATGGTGGTATAAGTTTCTATGACTTATTTTGGGGGATAGTGTCTTGATTAAGGATAAGTCCCAGAATTATCCTCTTTGTCGGAAAATTTGTTTGCTTTAAGAATTTTTATTAATTTTTTTGATAATAATTATTATTTTTAAATTAATTTTCTGGGTGTATTAAAAAGAAGAAAAATATTTATTGGAGGAATTTTAATTAAATCGATTTAATTTAATTTTTTTTTATTGAAAGAAATTTTTTTTAAGGTAAATTTTGTAGAGAGAAAAAAAGTTAGAATTTTTTTAATTAAATTGAAGTATTTTAATTGAAAATTTAGTCTGGGATAAATGATAATATTTATGTCAATTAATGGAAAAAAAAATATGAAATTTTGAAAAGATAATTAAAAAAAAATATCAAAAATTTTATCAATAAAATTGATAAATAATTTTAAAATGATTTTTTGTACTTTGAAAAAACTATACAGCTGAAAAAAAAATTATTTGGATACTTAAACATTTATTTTATAAATAAAAAAAATTAATTTAGTTAAAAAAAAAATCTCACACTAAAAAAATAAATTTTAAATTTTAAAAAAATAATTGTAATTTTAAATTGAATTATTTACAATAAATAAACATATAAAAGATTATTGAACATTCAGCGATAATGTTCTACCTAATCTCAAATCTCAAGATTACAAACTGTCAGTAATACAATTATCTAATCTTTATTTACATAAGTACATATGCAGCAATTGACCTTTCCTTTTTTCTAAAAAAATATTTTATCACCAGAACATATTAAATATCTAACAGAAAATTAGCAATAATGAGGCGTGTAATGAAACAATTAAAAAAATAAAGCATTACCCGTTGTGTTCCGCATTCAGGATAACCCTGAGGCCCACTTATACGTAATACATTAACAGTGCCGCCATTACCGCGGAAAAAGCAACGATCGTAATAACCGTAGGTATAAATGCGTCCAATAAAACCATCGGGAGTTCTTAATGTAAATTCCATGCCGTCTTCGCTGCATACTTGGCTCACTGTAAAGTTAATAAATAAATATTTAAGATTATTTAAATATTGACGTATAAATTTATCTATACATTGATAGAAAATTTTATTAACTATTAATGAATTTATTTTATTGGAAGCTATTTAATTATTTATTAAATACAAATAAATATTGTTTTACGATTAATAAAAATTTTTTAAGTATTAATAAATTTTTATTAATATTTATTACCAATTAGGAAGACTTATTATATATTAAAAAATCCTTTCATTGAAAAAAAAAATAAAAATGAAGAAATATCTATTAAATTTTGTTAAATTGCACTGTACTTTCTTAAATATTGGTGTTTTTGAAGATATAAGCTCATCTCGATGTTACACTCATCAAGAGCTTTCATTTGAGTACCCACATGATATATTTGATATGGTATATGATATATTATGATACATTATTATATATTTTTCATATATACATGTATATATAAATATATAAAATTTATGAAAAATTGATGTGGGTACTCAAATAAACGGTCTAGATGAGAGTAACACCGGGATGAGCTTATATCTTCAAAAATTTCATTAGTTGACAAGATAGCAGTCCCTTCTTAATTATTGACATTTTTTAAGATATAAGCTCATCTTGATGTTACACTCATCAAGAGCTTTCATTTGAGTACCCACATGCATTTTCATATTTTTCTCATATATATACATATATATAAATATATGAAATATATGAAAAATTGATGTGGGTATTCGAATGAAAGGTCTCGATGAGTGAAATGTCAGGGTGAGCTTAGATCTTTAAAAATGTCAATAGTTTACAAGATTCAAGTCAAGACCTTTGCAATGACATTAAATTTTACTAAAAAAACCTATTTTATCATATAACTATCCTGGAGACAAAATTTTTCTTATTTTTTTGATAATATAGATTAATTAATAAAATTGATAATTTTATCACCGTAAAATAAAAATAAAAAAAAAGAAAGATTTATAAAATTATATTAAAAAAATAATTAACCATCTAAACATTCGCCGTCAGCACCCTGCCTAGCGCTGTTCCTCTCATAGAAATCGTAATCAGAGGAAGTGTCGTAGTAAATCGGATTATTCATGGCCATGTCCCTGGAATCTCTGTCGCTAAGCTCGCAATTGTCTCTCTCAGCGCCGTAGGGCGCGGCGTATGCCCTAAAATTGAAAGACCTGCAGACAAAGTCTCTCGCGTCGGCACACTCTCTTTCGCACTCGGTCAATGTGTTGGCGGTTGTGTATCTGCGGACAAAGGGCTTGCGGACCCGGGTGTGGGATCCGACTTGACGAAAGTTCTCCTGCTCGTCGCACCGTGAAAGCAACGGCGGTCGCCCGATAATTGTCCCACCGCCGGAGCCAATTGGCCGGACACTGTTGTACGGATCTGTGTCGCCCACGCCACCACCCACACCCACCCCCGCCATGAAGTTGTCGGGCGAGGGTTCCGGGTATCCTGCTCCTGCTCCAGCTCCTGCTCCTGGTGGTCCTGGCCTAACGGCTCCCGCTACTCCTCCTGGGGAGTAATATCCCGGCCTATCTGCGAACCCTTTTGTGCCTCGGATGTCCTCCTCATACCCGTTTGGATACGCTCCAGGATATCTACAATCAAACTATAATTATTACACTGTTCTCCAGCATCATCATCGTCTGTTTAATCGAGATTTACATTATTTTAATTAGCCGATTAATTTTAGACAAGAATTTGAATTTTACATTGATTAGAAAAATTTATTGACTTTAAATACATTTTTTTTTTTTAAATAATTTATTAAATAAAAGTTGATATTTCTTAAATAAATAAAAAAAAATTTTTTTCTAAAAAATGGACATTTTATAAGTTTGTAAATAATTAGTATTCAAATTTTTAAAATTTTTAGTGTAATGAATAATTCAATAAATTTATTTCCAATGATTGTTATATAAGAATCGATCCGTTTTTTGATTTTCTACAAGGTTTTTAGGTCAAAAAGTTGATTAGATTTTTTTTTTAGAAATTTATAATTTTTTATTCTACTCTTTCGCGTTTTTGATCTGCAGTGTGCACAGAAAGAAAAATTTCTTAACTGGAGAACAAAATTCTTGGTAAAAGTTTTTCTTGAAATTCTATTCTTGGTGGAAGTAATTTTTTCTTAATTCAAATTATTATAAATACTTGGTACAATAAATTTTTATATTTGATCAAGATTTTTAGATACTTTAGGGAAACAGCGCCACCTACTTTAGCTAAAAAAAAAATTTTCTCACCCTGAAAAAATTTTTCTCTTGAATATTTAATACCTATTTTATATTATTTTAGCGTGCAATTATACATATTGAAAGAAAATAAATAATTCAATGTTATTTGATCTTCCAATTTGACATGTTAGTAAATAGAAATATTAATGAAAATTAACTTCTATCGAGATATTTAATTTTTTGGAGCAAGAGAGAAATTTTCTCAAGACAAGAAAATTTACTTCTATCAAGAACTAAATTTTTTGGAGTAAGAAGCTGAATTTTCTCAAAACAAGAAACTTTTCTTGACTTAAATAAATTTTATTGGATCAAGATACGTATTTCTTAAAGCAAGAAAATTAATTTTGTTGGAATAAGTGAAATTTCTTGCCAAAAAAAAATTTTTTTTTCGCTCAAAAAAATAATTAGAAAGAAAAATATTTTCTTGGCTCAAATGAACCTTTTTTTCTGTGTGCTGTATCGTGCTGCAGCGTGCTAGGCTTCAAATCAATTGTCAATAAATTTATTTCTAATGATTTGTTTTTTTATTTCCTACAAGGTTTTTAGCCCAAAAAGTTGATTAGTTTATTATTTTTTTAGAAATTTAGAATTTCTCTTAAAATTATTTTTTCTGAGCTCGAATAGTTTAAAAACAAAATTAGTGAAACGTTGAGCTCTTAGGTACAGAATTAGCGGCAAGTCACAGGGATGACCTTTAAGGTCAACTTTAGTCCTAATTTTTTTTTATTGAAATAATATGAAATATCTTTAACACTTATTCATTTAATTGTCCAAATATTAATTTCTTTAACCGTAAAATTTAATATACAACACAAAACATAATTTTTCAATAATGTAATAATTTACTCCTTTTTTTTATAGCAGAAAAAAAAATTTTTAAACTAAAAATTTCATATTTAGACACATAAAAAAATGTTATAAGATTTCTAGTGATTTTAGTATCACGTCAAAACCTAAAATTGTAAATTTTCTAATTAATGATAATGAGCTGATCTTACCTGTCACGAAAAGGATAAGGGTCCTTGTCAGGATATCTATCATTGGGATATCGGGAGGGTATTCTATTGATACCGGGAGTCGGATACCGCGTTAAAGGATCATCCGGTATTGGATAACGTGTGCCAGAACCAGGATGATAAGGCTCGTCTTTCACTGGATATCTACTTCCTGGACCGCTCGGGTACCGGTGTCCTGAGGATGGATACACTGGAGGCGGAGGATATCGGTGATAGCCTAGAGCAGTATTGTAAATCGTAACTTAAATATTCACCGTTATATTATAGTAGTTTTCAAGAATAATACTTTGTAGAACATGGACAGAATTTAGTGACAGGTTTTAAAATAATATGTAATAATCCGATATTTCATATTGAAAAAATGTCACTGTAAATTCATAGCAAGCTGACTATATTAAATACTCAGAGACCATTTTCGCATGAAAATTTTTTACAATGTACTGCGATGTATTGGGTAATGGATTTTTTTACGTTACTTATTACAAGAATTATTTTAATTTTAAAAGCATTCAGCTTTATTAACCAAAAATAACTAGTAATTTTTTTTATATATTTTCTTCTTTAAAATTGATTGAAAATTTTTTTAATTATTGTTTTAGTTAATAAAATATTATAAAAAGTGCAATTTTATCTTAAAAATTTAACAAATTTTTTTTATAAAAATTCTTATTTTTATCAATTAATTTTGAAGGATCGATTTATTATTTTTACAGTAAATCTTTTTGTTTATTCTTAAGAATCAGAATATTTTGAAAAATTATTTTATTCTACCTTAAATTTATGAATTTTCTTTCATTTTCTTCAACCAAAAATTTAATTTCGAATTTTTAATAATAAAAAATATTTAAAAAATCAACAAATTATAATAAAAAAAAAAAAAAATGATTAACTTTTTGTAAATAATTAATTATAAATTTTTTTTTTACAAACCTGGAGTATTGATCAGCGGATAATTTTCACCATTGACAGGATATCGATCGTTGATTGGATACCGATCACTGTTAACTGGATATCGATCACCGCTTATCGGGTAGCGATCTCCAGCGACTGGATAGCGATCTCCACCCACAGGATAGCGATCTCCACCCACAGGATAACGATCTCCACCCACTGGGTACCTGTCACCTGCTGGATACCGATCTCCAGGATACCTGTCGCCCGCAGGGTATCGATCGCTGGGGTACCGATCACCTGACGCAGGATAGCGGTCACTCGGACCAGGATAACGATCTGCTGGGTACCGGTCCCCAGAACTGGGGTAACGATCATGCGGGTACCGGTCCAGAGGATAACGATCACTCGGGTATCGATCTGGATACTTATCAGGGTATCGATCTGGATATTTATCGGGGTAGCGATCGTCCGGGTATTGATTCGGGTACTTGCTGCCGGGAAATCTGTCTCCGGGGGGCGGATAGTAATCTGGGTAGCGGTCGCCATGAGAACCGCCCGGATACCCTTTGTCGTAGTCGTCCGGGTGACCTAGTAATTTCGAATTATAATTAGAAATTATATGAGTATTTAATTACCGAGTTTTATCGCAGAGAGATTTGGTAATTAGATTTAATTAAACGTGTGTTACCTGGTCGCCCGAGGGACGGTTTCTCGAAATTAGTGCCCTGTCCCACGGGGTCGGGTCTGTACATCGGATTATCTCGATCTCCATCTAAATATTGGTCTGCAGTTTTGTGAGAAAAAGTTTTGTTAATCCAATTTTATAAATTAAAAATGTAAATTGCGTAATAGTTTCAAAAAAAATTTCCTTTTATTAAATTACTGATCAACTAAATAATTTTTAAAGATATTAATTGTTAGAAAAAAAATTTTTGAACCAAGAAAATTATTTTGGACATTTTTATTTTTTTTTTTTGGAGTCGAGGTAATTTTTTTTTCAGATTATTAGTCATAAAATTTAATTTAATTAAATTTATCAGTAGATAATAGTAAGAAAATAATTAGACCAAATTTTTTAAGAGCTACAAAAATTCAATAAATGATTTGCATTTAAAATTTTTTAAAAATAATATTATTAAAAAGAAAAAATGAATTAAAATTTTAATTGTAAAAATTTTGGATTAAATTAATTGAAAAAATTTAAAAAGCAACAATTTTTTATCATAAAAATTTGGTTATAATATTTTTATAGATAACCGCATGGTATTTACGTGAATATATACTTTACACAATACTTCAAAAATGCATTTTAAAAATATTATATAAAGTCTAGCCTTTACACTTTAGCACATGAAAAAGTTTAACAAAATGCATATAAATTTTTCTACCCAGAAAGTTTAATTTAAAGTAAAAATTCGCGAATTGAATCTCTTGAGAAGCAAAGTGGATAAAATTTCTTGAAACTTTTGAATGATATTGAAAGTTTAATTTTTATAAATTTTCGGTAAACTTTTTAACTAAATTATTAAGTGTGCTCTTGTGAGTCGAGAGCGAGTAAAAAATGAATACAAAAATGAAATGAAATAATGTTTAAGAATAAGTAATAAAAAGAGTGAAGAAAAGGAAAGAAATGATGGATATGTCAAGTGAAAAAAAGTTTTCATTCAATTGAATAGAGATCGTTGAGACTGGAGATTGAAAAAGTATTTTTATCGCAGTACGAACTGGACTCTGTAAAAGTTTACATTTTCCGACGCTACCGTTCCAGATGAGATTGTAAAAGTGTTTTTATCGGAATAGCTGTCGGCTGGATTTTTTCACGGTTGATTAAGACTTTCAAAGAGGCTTTGGCTTTCAGAATAAAATTATTCAGACCCAAAGCTCCAAAGGACACTGTATATTAAATAAATAATAATAATAATAATTACGCATGAGGTTTTCGTAATAGTCAAAGTCGGCGTCGTAGATGATCCGATGGCCATCTCGCTGATTGAATCTGCTGAGTCGACAGGAGCGGAGGTGCTCAGAATAAACCGCGGATCGGCATTGGAAGCTGGTTTGCCGAAGACATTCGTCCAAACACTCGCTCAAACTTCTTCCAGTTATCTCTGAGTGAAACTCTCCGCTCAAACGCGAGTTTCTGTATCGCTGGAAGGCCGTGTCTGGACGTCTGCTGTCCGGGTAGTGTCCTGAGACCGAGTTGTCCGGGTACTCGGAGCCACGTGCTGTAGGAGAAGCTACTTTTTGTAAGCTGGCATTTGCTTGACATTTATCTGACAGTTTAAGTAAATTGTCGCCGAAACAATGGCGGGATAGTTTGTTACATAAACTTATTGGTTATTACTTTTAATAATTTTGCTTTTGGTCGAGATTTTTTCTTATATAAATTCTTTTTTTCTAGTTTTAAATTTATTTTTTATCAAAATTATTTATTTAGAATCACTCAAGTAATTTTTTTATAAACACAGTAAAAAATTTTGCGTCATTGCGTCACAAAATTTTGTGTTAAAAATTTTTATGTTAAATATTTAACACTTTTTTGTGTTAATTTAACGCAATAAATGTTAAATTTACACATAAAAGTCTTAAATATTTAACACAAAAATTTTTTGACGCAAATTTTTTTACTGTGAATTTTATTTTGATTGTAATTTTTTTTTAAGTTTTTAGAGTATTTTAAAATAAATTTTTATGGATAAAAAATAAAATTTAATGTTTTTTAGCAGTCAAAAAGCGACTTTAAATAAAATAATAATAATAATTTTATTTTTTAATTTAGTTTTAAAATTTTATTTGGATTTTTAAATTTTATAAACCATTTTTAAAATTTTTTAAGAGCGTAAAAATTTTTTTAATCATTCTAAATACAAAATTTTGTTAAATATTTCTGTATTTTTAATTTGAAGAAAAATTTGACTGAATTTTGAATTAAAAAAAAAATTTTTTAATAATATTTATGTTTGGAAATTTTGATAAAATATTATGTTATGTTTATTGTAAATTTAAGAATGAATTATAATTTTTAAATTAGAGCTACAAATAAAAAATCAATAGAAAAAAAAAAACTATAAAAACGCTTGTAATCTCCTGAGGAATAAATTGAAAAAACAACTCACGATTATCAAGACAGACAAGATCATAAAAATGATAAGAAGGGCTGTTACTGGTCCCAATATCGTCTTTCTGTGAGACAGAATCTTCTTCAGAAATAACACATTGGCGTGTTTGCTCATCAAACTCGACGCTGCGACAAAAATATTTATCAGCCCGCAAACAGAGATTTTGACACTCTTCCAGCGTCAAGTTTGTGTATATGTCCACCTCGAAGGGCCCGCGAAGTCTCCTGTTCTCTTCCTTGATAAACACCGTCAGTCCGTCGCACCTTCTGTCGGCTAAAAAATTGATAAAACAATTATTTCAAATAATACAAACATTTTATTATTATAAAATCCCTTAAAAAGTTTCCAATTGAATATTTACCATTTAAACAAGTATTTTCCAAATAATCAGTATTGGGATCATCTTCTAAAAGTTCTGGATGTGTTCTTCTGGTGAAACGACTCATTAAACAATTTCTGTTTACTGCGTCGAATGTCGCCGAACGGCAGACAAAGTGGTACTCGTTTAAACAACTAAAAAATATTTTAATAAGTCTTTTTTTGGCTCAATCAGATTTTTTTTGAACTTAAAAATTTAATATTAAGAAAAAAAAATTTTTTTTTTAATTCTACCTTCAATAATTGAACTAGAAATTTATAATTAAAATTTTTGGTAACAAATTTTGCACAAAAAAATTTTACTGATAAAAATTGAAAAAAAAAAAAAGGTATAAATTAAAAATCTTTCAGGATGTTAAATTATTTTATGCGCGCTGGTTTAAAAAAAATATACCTTTCTTCACAGACTGTTCGATTAGCAGCAGGAACTTCTCTGACATCAGTCATAGGTAATTTTAATTTCTTCCTGGGATGTCGCTCAAAAATGTACCGTCTGTTTGGACAGTCTCTTTCGATCCTATTAGCTAATTGCAAAATAAAAGAATTGAATTGAATTGGTAAAAAAAAAAAAAAAAAAAAAAATTCTTAGTTGAAGTGAAAAAATTTTTAATTCAATAAAATTGTTCAAAATATTTTAATTGAAAATTTTATTTAATGAAAATCATTGTTTAAATTAAAAAAAAAATTTTGGGGAAGATAAAATTATTTTAAATAAAAAAAAATCTATTTTTGGAACCGAGAAAAAAATTTTGAATCAAAAAATTTTTATTTAGTTTTAAAACTTATTTTTTGGTCATTAAAAATTATTTTTTTTTTTATTTAATAGACATTTTTTTTTGTTCAATTAATTTATCTTTATTCAAATAAAAATTTCTTAAAAAAAATCAATTGCGAAAAATTCTTAGTTGAAGTGAAAAAATTTTTAATTCAATAAAATTGTTCAAAATATTTTAATTGAAAATTTTATTTAATGAAAATCATTGTTTAAATTAAAAAAAAAATTTTGGGGAAGATAAAATTATTTTAAATAAAAAAAAATCTATTTTTGGAACCGAGAAAAAAATTTTGAATCAAAAAATTTTTATTTAGTTTTAAAACTTATTTTTTGGTCATTAAAAATTATTTTTTTTTTTATTTAATAGACATTTTTTTTTGTTCAATTAATTTATCTTTATTCAAATAAAAATTTCTTAAAAAAAATCAATTGCGAAAAATTCTTAGTTGAAGTGAAAAAATTTTTAATTCAATAAAATTGTTCAAAATATTTTAATTGAAAATTTTATTTAATGAAAATCATTGTTTAAATTAAAAAAAAAATTTTGGGGAAGATAAAATTATTTTAAATAAAAAAAAATCTATTTTTGGAACCGAGAAAAAAATTTTGAATCAAAAAATTTTTATTTAGTTTTAAAACTTATTTTTTGGTCATTAAAAATTATTTTTTTTTTTATTTAATAGACATTTTTTTTTGTTCAATTAATTTATCTTTATTCAAATAAAAATTTCTTAAAAAAAATCAATTGCGAAAAATTCTTAGTTGAAGTGAAAAAATTTTTAATTCAATAAAATTGTTCAAAATATTTTAATTGAAAATTTTATTTAATGAAAATCATTGTTTAAATTAAAAAAAAAATTTTGGGGAAGATAAAATTATTTTAAATAAAAAAAAATCTATTTTTGGAACCGAGAAAAAAATTTTGAATCAAAAAATTTTTATTTAGTTTTAAAACTTATTTTTTGGTCATTAAAAATTATTTTTTTTTTTATTTAATAGACATTTTTTTTTGTTCAATTAATTTATCTTTATTCAAATAAAAATTTCTTAAAAAAAATCAATTGCGAAAAATTCTTAGTTGAAGTGAAAAAATTTTTAATTCAATAAAATTGTTCAAAATATTTTAATTGAAAATTTTATTTAATGAAAATCATTGTTTAAATTAAAAAAAATTTTTGGTAAAGGTAAAATTATTTTAAATTAAAAAAAAATCAATTTTTGGGAACGAGAAAAAAATTTTGAATCAAGAAATTTTTATTTAGTTTTAAAATTTATTTTTTGGTCATTAATAATTTTTTAAAAAATTTTTTTTTGTTTAATAGACATGTTTTTATTATTCGTGACAATATTAATGTTTAGTTTAACAAATTAAAATAAACTTACCATTGGCAAGCATCTTGAGAATTGTCAGAACCGTAATAGCTTGAACCATACTGAACATGTTAAAGTTCCTTTTCATTTTGAGTTGAAGGCACGGTAAACACTGTCAAGTGGTCATACCACTTGGTTGCAGATACTGAAGAGAGGAAGAAACAAAAATGAATTATTTAAATAATTATTTTCTTAACAATCGTTGAGAATTTTTGGGTCAGAAAAATAAATCGAGATACCATCGCAATCAGGTGGATCATTTTGGAGTTATTAATGTATTATTAATGGTGTTAGAAGAATAAATTTGAGATGATTGTATGTAAATTCCATGGGAATAATGACAAATATTGAATAAAGTTAAATTTAATTTACAGAGTTCTGAACAATGCCACGGTTTCGACAAAACTAATTTTAAATATGGGGAATCGAGAAAATTGTGGAAGAATCGTCAGTCCTCAGTCGTACCGGTTAGGTATGTGAGGTGGGGTCTATTGTTATGAGTTGTATGAGCCCAGGAATTCCATGCGATCAATTTAGCGCTCAATTCAGGAATATTCAAATCAAAAAAAATTTTTTTTATATTTTTATTTAATAACTGCCGAGTTTATTAACTTTATGAGCTGTATTTTGTTTTATTTTAGTTAATATAAATAAATTTTTTACGGCTTCCTAGGTATTGAACCAGCGCAATGGTTAAAGCGGATGTTTGTTACAAATGATTTTTATCATTGTGTTGTTCCGGTTACTATTTTTAATTTCTGTCACGCGGAGGTTAAATTACTAGATATACAATTTTATTTTTATTTTAAATTACGGTTATTAATATAAAGGGTTTTGTTTGGGACAAAATTCATTAAAATCGGATTATTGTTGACGAATTTTTATTAAAAAATTTGTAGATTCCATTTTTAAATAAACCTATGAATTTATGAATTGACGGAAAGAAATATTACGTAAAAATTATGAAAATAGTTGTATTAAAATTCCATAAATATTTTGTAATACAAAAAATAAGTAGAATTTAAATTTAACTTATGATAAAAAAAAATTTTTTTTTTGAGTATGATTCTAGACAAAAAAATAATTTAATAGTTTGAAAGTTACAATTTATAAAATCTGATGCATGTCTTGAGCTATAAAATGAAAAAATCACAGCTCAAAAATTGAATTTTTACAAGCTCCAAATTTTTTAAAAAAATTAATAAGCAAACTTTTTATTTATATTCATAGTGAAAAAGTTCACAAGTTAAATTTTTATTTTCAATAGATGCAAAAATTTTGAAAAATAAATTTTGTTATTTCGAACTTCGGTCAATAAAAAATTTTTCCAAATTTTTGACTCAATGTTGAAAAATCTTTCATAAGTATACTTAAAATATCAGATAAAAATTTCAAATTTTTTTTTAAATCAAGCAATCAATTAAATTCAACTACCGAAAAAAATTTCTCAACAATAAATCTAAATTTCAACTAAAATTAATCACCGTCTCATCAATTTCCACCTCCCAATTAAATCCTAAAATTACACAACTCCGAAGCAAAGCGATACCCATCTAATAGCACGTTCCGGTAACCAGCAACAATTCCAAATCCAATCTAATCTAATCGAGGACCTTCAGTCCCCCAAAAATTAATAAAACAAAATTTCTAACAATCCTGTCCTTGGGGAAAACAAAACTACTATTTAATGAAAATCACATCATTGCACAACAATACAAAAATAAAAAACAGAAGCGTCAATAACAAACCCATAAAGAAGATAACCGGCGTTATAATAAAATTTAGATACCATCTACAAGCTTCTATAACTACCATCAAGGCTTTTACTTCCATTGCGTAAAATTTATTACTATTATTATCTATTTTCTTCTTATTACTATTATTATCTTTTTTCTATGAAAAACAATAAAACAATTTTTTTAATTTTAGTTTTATCAATTTATTAATAATAACTAATTATTAAAATATTGTAATTATTTGTTTTTTAATTTTTAATTATATATTTTAATAATTTTGAGGCACTGTAAATTTAACCTTGCATATTTTTTCTGGGGTCTTGTTAATAATTTGTATTAAATAAAATTTTTTTTGTGTTAAAACGCCGGATAAATAAATCAAAATTTTTTTGTCTACAATAAATCCATAGAGATTTCAAAGTAATATAATAATGAATTT
This sequence comes from Cotesia vestalis, assembly GCA_000956155.1. Taxonomy (NCBI): domain Eukaryota; kingdom Metazoa; phylum Arthropoda; class Insecta; order Hymenoptera; family Braconidae; genus Cotesia; species Cotesia vestalis. The sequence continues at coordinate 40,372 of JZSA01006125.1, forward strand.
TTTATAAACAATAATTTCGAAAAATATTTCATTAAATTTAAAATAAAGCGAATTTAAATTTATTTTAGTTAAAATAAAACAAAATTAGCAACAAAGTAAAATTTTATTTTATTAAATAATGACTTTTGTTAAATTGTACTGTACTTTCTTAATTATTGATGTTTTTAAGAATATAAGCTCATCCCGATGTTACACTCATTAAGAGCTTTTATTTGAGTACCCACATGCATTTTGATAAATTTTTCATATATTCATATATATAAAAATATAAAATATATGAAAAATTAATGTGGGTACTCAAATAAAAGGTCTCAATGAGTGTAACATCGGGATGAGTTTATATCTTTAAAAATGTCAATAGTTCACAAGATAGCAAAGTTATTTCTTAATTATGTAAAATATTTTTAAATTCCGATTAAATAGTTATCATAATAAATTGACCATCGATGAGAATGATATAAAATTTTGAAAAGGCACAAATTCAAGTCAAGACCTTTGCAATGACACTAAATTTCACTAAAAAAACCGATTTTATCAAATTACTATTCTGAAAACAAAATTTTTCTTATTTTTTTAATAATATAGATTATTTGATTTTTAATTTAACATGTGAAATTTTTAATAAAAGATTGATTATTAAATTTTTTTATGAAATTGTAAAATGTATTTTGATGTAAATAATAATTAAATAAAAAATCAGGTTGATCAGACCACAAACGCAATCTTAAAAATTATTTCACACTTTATTGCAACGTTTTCTTCTTCAGGCAATCTAAAATACATACATCAAATAAATAAATTTTTTAAATAAACCATGTCAAAATACAGATTGTCAAACCATGATGGATGTAAATAATAATTTAAATGTAAATTAAATTTTTGCCAAAAAAAAAGAAAACTCTTGAAAAGGTAAAATATAAATAAATAAATAAATAAATAAAATAAATTATTAAATTACAATAAATTAAAATAAACTGTCCAATATTTGCTGGAAAGAAAATCTGCTCTGCACATCATGGAGAGCCATGCAGACACCAGAGATAGTAGATAGAAGATGTAGGATAATCTATAGTTTAATGGATAGTTAATAATGCGAATAGAAGCCTGGAAGTTGGAACTACGCTCTGGTGCCTTCGGTACGGGCGTGTGCAATGTGAATTTAGTATTTCTCTTGTTAAATTCGATTGGTCGACACCAGCTAAGTGTGAGTGGAAATAGATGTGGATGTGTCTCCATTTGTGTTGGTATTTGTATTACATATGGAATCAGAGAAATGATGACGACAAATACATCGGTCAGTGCGGTGGTTGTGTGTGGAAATGTTCAGGGTGAGTGCTCATTTGGAATCCCACGGACCCTTGTTCCGACACCGTTTGTAAACTCCGCGTACAACAATGTACGTCCGGCAATCCACGATGGCCAGAACCCTTTTTTGTCTTTCTCTGAAACTCACCAGCTATGTGCTGCACCGTACTCTCTACTCTCTTTCATTAGTGTACAACAGCAGCCAGCACCTCAGTCCGCAATCATTTGATGGTTATTCACTGATCAAATGTGGTCACACGCTCGTTACTACCCTTCTATTATTTTCCTATGTCAATCATAACTCGCCGAGTTTAATTGTTTAATTGCCAGTTTGTTTATACAATTATTTCGGTCTACGAGTTACTTATAATTTTTTTTAATTTTATAACAAAGTTTTTACATGTTCATTCTATTTTAATTGAGATTTTTATTGGGAGAAAATAAAATAAAAAAAAAAAAAACAGATATTTTAAAATTTTTAGATTTTTTTCCGGACCAATAATTTGTATTTAAAAAAATTAAAATTCTTTATTAAAAAATTAAAATTATTTTCTTGTTTTTGATAATATTTGTTAAAAAACAAAATTATTTATCCAAAAAATTTTTCTTTCATCAAATAAATTTATATTTACACTAAAAAAGTTAATTGATAATAAAAATGTAGAAAGAAGAAAATTTCAATGAATAATTTTGTCATTTCTGTAATTTAAATTTTCACAAAATCAATTGTAAGGAGTGAAAATAAAATCAAATATTTATCAATTTAAAAAATTTTGCGATCATTTTTTTAATATTAAATTAATAAATTAAAAAATTATTCTAATAATTCTTCTCAAAAAAAAGCTGCACCCCAATCGGCAATCATTTGATACATATTTAATTTATTTTCTTTAAATTATCTTTTTTTGATAGTGTAATTGTCAGATTATTTATAAAATCATTTTTATTCATTTTTTTTTACGTGTATATGGCCACTTTTTACTCAAATTAATTCACTTTAAATTGTACAAAATTTTTAGCAATTTTTAAAAAAAGAATTTAAAAATTACCAACATTTTACAATTTTTTGATATTTTTTCTTTTCCCAAAATATCAATAAAAAAAATGAACTAAATAAAAAAAAAAAAATCTCGATCCGAAAAATTAATTTTGATGAGTTTGATCAAGCAGAAAAATTTTTAAACTAAGAAATAATTCTTAATTAAAATAAATTTCGCGAATTTTTCACTTGATTCAAAATATTTAAAATAATACACAGTGAAAAATTTTACGTCATTGTGTCAAAAAATTTTGTGTTAAATATTTAACACTTTTACGTGTAAATTTAACATTAATTGTGTTAAATTAAGTCGAAAAAGTGTTAAATTAACACAAAAAAAATGTTAAGTATTTAACATAAAATTTTTTGACGCATTGACGCAAAATTTTTTTCTGTGTAATTTATGTTCAATAATTTTTTTCGTGAATCATTAAAATTTTTATAAGAATCTAAAAACCCATTTTTACCTCCAATTAATCATTAACATAATTACAACCCCTATTCCTATTAAATTCCTTCGAAATAATCAACAATCACCCTCACTATCTCTCAAACCTCACAATTAATTACCCGAGTTAATTCCGATAAAAATATTTGCGGAATCCAGCTTCCAGACAATTAAGAGCTCAAATAAAGACGAGGGTGAAAGGATTTTTTCTCACGTACGCATGATTGAGTCTGGCAAATAAAATCCGATTGAGGACAACAGAGCTCCCGATGGATTGGGAATTTTCTGTCTCGAGCCAACCAGAAGCAGATAGCCTGTCAATTCCAGAAATTGTTTCTTTATACAAACTTAAGTATTTTATTTTTTATTTTCCCTGATTTCGCCCCTCAACCCTCGGTTTTTCCAATACAGAGCAGCTCCACTTGTTGCGAATCAATGGATTATCATTACCACCTATTGTCGCCCGCCGGAGACTTCATCTCCGATAAAGAGATAATATTGAAAGTATTCAAATTAAAATAGCGAGTAAAGTTAAAGCAATTAAATAAAATTATAAATTCAGCCATCAGGCATCGGCTGGAGCTTTAAGGGGCTCGATTCTATTCGCTGTTTGTCTTGATAAAACTCCTCAGTCCTCAATTCTCGGTCCTCAGTCTTGATTCTTGATCTTAATAATAAATAATGCCGAGCAGAGTCGATGAACGAGAGCGGCATAAAGAGAAATAAAATACATTTTATCGAATACGCTCATAAAGTATAATACTCTTAACTCAAAGTACTTTTATTCTCGGTACACCTATATCTATAGATACCGACCAGGGATAATGGAAATAAGAAAGCTCTCGAGTCTCTTTATAGCTCAGTTACCTCAGTTACGTAAATCAATATTTTATTTTAACTCTATTCCTATTTTTTAACTTTTTTTAATCCTCCTTTTTAATCCTGGCTCCGTCTCCGGGTAAAAGTGGAGGCAAATTGCTGCAATCAGTTGCAACTGTCTTCGTAATTATAATTATAATTATTATTATTATTTATTAAATTAATCCGTAAATTCAATACTCCTGGATTTGAATTGTTTGATCAATTTCCCCGGTATTAACGTGTTGGATCAAAACCGCATTGTTTTTAATTAAGTAATTAATGGTGGTGGAGATTTGATTGACGGACAAAGTGGAGGGCGGAACCAACTTTGATCGGTGAATCGTTTAATGATTGAGGTTTTATTTATTTCGCTAATAGGATCCAAGAAGTATTTTGATTTAATTATAAATCAACATCGGTTTGGGAGAAGAAAGCAATAAGTGGACTTTTTTTATAGCCTTCAATTTATTGATTCGATATTTTGGATTTAATGATGCGAAATTTTAATAATTGATAAATATTTGATTTTTATTACTTTCAATTCATGTAATAGCAGTTTATATTTTTTGTCAAATTATTTATCAAAAATTTCAATAAATTTTTAACTTTTATTTAAATACAAGAACTTGATTTATTTTTTTAAATATATTACTTTTTAATTTTTCTATTTTTGTTTAATTAAATCATTATAAAATTATGAAATTAAAAAATTTATTTTCAAAAGTATGTCAATCAATCTATTATCAATACTTTTGAACGATATTAGACAAAACATTTATTTATTGTAGTTTAAAATTTTTTTGATTAAAAAAAAAAAAAAAAAACTGGTATCACTTTTTAAACTTTTTTAAACTCAAAAAAATTTCAATAAATTTAATTTTTTTTTAATTTTATTAAGCAAAAAAATATGTAAAAAATTTGAATTTATTTTTGCACAATTTTAAAAAAAAAAAATCCAAAAATGGTCAACTTTATAAAAGTAAAAATAGCAATTTTTATAATACTGAAGTTAGCTGTCAATTTTAAAAATTTTTTTAATAAAATCAATTACAATAAAAAAAAGCTTCTAAAAATTTTCGCTTGTAATTTTTATTAATTTTTACATGTGAAAATTTTTTTTATAATATTTTAATTGCTATAAATTTTTAAAAGAATTTTTAATATCTGTCAAGTTCAGTGTCATCAATTTTTGATTAATTACTAAGTCAAAAAAAAAAAAATTGCTTAATTTCACAGTAACTTAAAAAATTCTACCAAATTATGGACCATATAAAAAATCTCCACAAATAAATTGGAAAAATCAAAATTGCCATACATACCTTTAATTAAAAAGTCAGCACTATTTACTTCCATGCACGGCGACACAAAGCGAACCAGAACCGCTTAAACAAAACTAATTACAATCGGATAAACAACAGCGGCAGAGCTATCAATTAAAATGCAAACCGTATAAAAAATATATAATAAAAAAAAAAAAAAAATCTAATAATATTCTTCGCGTGTTGTTGACAGGACAACGAGCGCGACCGAACACTCGTAGTAACACCTGTAATCAGACTGCGGTGAAAAATGGTGTGAACCTAATGACAGTCTAACTGGTCGCGGCAATCAAAACGCGGATGCATAATGTAACGTATGAAGTAGAATAAAGTGGAAGTATTTGAGTTTGCTGGGGGCAGAAATAGTCCCATGGCCCTCTACTCTCGTATCAGAATGTAAATGTAAATGGTTATTGTAATTGTAATTGTAATAATAGTAGTGGTGTGGCAATAACGCTGTTTAAGGTGATGGCAATGGGAGTACCCTCTGGCGCGAGAAGTTGCGCTGCCTTTCGATTTGATTCGATAGTTATGTTGACAGATAGATCCAACATGACATAGGAATCCAATTGAAAAGTAGGATAGCGGTTTAGCTGTTGTGCGTGGTATAGTGTATCGAGTGGGGTTAACGTGAGATGGATTTCTGGCCTTGTGGATAAAACGGAAGCACGTTCATTGTTTTCGGTTTCCGCACGACATCCGGGAAAAAGCGCACAAACACGCTCCACTCGTCGGTCGATGCCTCGAAAGGGTCTACAGGTCTACAGAGTTGAGTATCTACATATAGAGTATCTCTTCTATCACTACCAGTTACCAGGGATAACAGGGACGTATACAGGACTGTTACGATGGATAGATACATACTGGACCCAAACCCAAACTCTATTTCATGGCATGTCGCTATTACGAAGTTGCTAAGCAAATAAACCTCGTTCTGGTGCATTCAGATGCCATTCTGCTGAGTTCGGTGCAGAGAGTTAAGTAATGGGGTAATAGATAGATGTAGTATATTGGGATGTGTGCACAGCTATGTTCAGATGTTGGGATGTTGCTGTATACTGTGGATGAGATTCGGATCGGCTAAATGTAATGCTCTGTGTATTGAACGAGACATGAGTAGTGTAATGGCGGAATCATGGATTAGAGATTCTGAACGGACGTGACGGTCAATCTCGGATATATCGTCAATTCTCGATGCTTGATATTTATTGCGATGATCATCGAGATGGGAAACTTGTTTTGGATTATTCATTGCTGAAATTATAAGTCATGCAGAAATTTAAAAAAAAAAAAAAAAAAAAGGGTCAAGGGAAGAAGAAATCTTGGAAAATTTGGCTGCACAGTAAAAAATATTTTGTGTTAAAAATTTTTACACAAAAAAACAAATTTCTTGCGCCAAGAAAATTTTCAAGGAAAACAAAAGTTATTTTGGAGCAAGAAGAAATTTTATTGGCTCAAGAAATTTATCTTGTCTCAAGAGATTTCAAGAAATTTTCAATTTTCCTTGATATTTTCTTGAGCCAAGAAAATTTACAATCCAGTCAAGAATTTTTTTTTTTTTCAGTGTATGTTAAATATTTAACTCTTTTTTGTGTTAATTTAACACAATTAATGTTAAATTTACACATAAAAGTGTTAAATATTTAACACAAAATTTTTTGACGCAATGACGCAAAATTTTTTGCTGTATGGATTGAAATGAGACAAAATAAATCAAATTGAAAAATTTTTCTGAGGCTGAAGAATTTTTTTGGTATTGAATTTGGATAATAAAAAATAAAATTAATGTGAGAAATTTTATGTTGCTAATTAAGGTGTTCATTTTTGTATTTTTATTTATTTTAATTTGTTAAAATATATAAGGTAAAAGTTTAATGGCAAAAATACATGATTTTATAATAATACAGTTAAGTAAATTTAGAGAAATAAATTCCACAATATTATTTAGAATTTTAATGTTCAACAAAGGAAATAGAAATTTTTTTTTGGAAAATAAAATATTAATAATAAAATTATTAGACATTATAATTTTGTTACTGATTTAATTAAACAAAAAAATAATTATTAATAAATAATATTATAAAGTTCTTAAATAAAAAAAAATTTACTTGATCCAAAAATAATTTTTTGGTTCAAGAATTTTTCTCTTTAATAGAGTTAATTTTTTATTAGTACTTACATGTTTAATGGAAAAACATTTGAGCGTAAGGTTAAAAATTCCATGATATTCCTTCAACTTATAAAGAGAGATCCCTCTTTCACAGTTGATAAAATACATCTCTAGGTAAAAAAAAAAAATTTTATTTTGGGTATTTATAGCTTATGAATTCCAGAATTCCTTTAACTTCAAAAGAGAAAATTTTCATTTAAATTCAGCAACATATTACACGTGTAATTTTTTAATAATTGTAATTACACTCATATAAAAATTTTAAATTTTAAGCTGCGCAATAAAAAAAATATAATGAAGAATATCTTTTTGAAAAAGCAGAGGCTTAATGAATTTAAAGTTTGTTAATTCTGTTATTTTGCTCTCCCGGGTCCAATTGAAAGGCAAAGCTTAATCCCCGGATTAGACTTTGAAATTTTTCATCGTGTGTTGAATTTAAATTTCAGTAACACTTGGCTGGGATCGGATGGAGTGAAATGAAATTTCTGAAAAACCGGAAAAGAATTGAACGGAACTTTATTTATTATCACTAATGCAAGTCACTTTTTCGGAAGTTGCTTCTTATTTTTTATTTTTATTTTTATTTTTATTCATGGAAGAGAGAGGGAGGGGAGAATTGATTGTATGAATTTTCCCAAGGTATAGTTTGTATAGTACGGGACTTTCTGGAGGGAAAGGGTCAGATTTGGAGCAACGATTGTTCGATTGAGTATTGAGTATTGATGTATTGTAGAGTCAACTGGGGTCGCTTTGACCTGACAGGGTGTATGTTCATAACATAATGTTTGCTGTACAAATAATATTTAGACGTCCCTTTAATCATTTTGATGAAAGATTGATTAGTTAGTGAGATTTTTGCTTTTTTATTTTTAAACAAAAAATTTACTTAAAATAATTAATTAATTATAATAAAATTCAATTTTAAAAATCATACAATTTTTTTTTCTATAAATTGTTTTTTTTTAATTTAATTTATTTATTTATTTATGGCAAAAGTACAAAATTAAAAATAAATTTTAATTTTGTAAATAAAATCTGAAATAAATTTTAATAAAGCCATTTTTTTTTCAATAATAATGATAATAATACAAAGACTACTGTGAAAAATAAAAATTTAATTAAAATAAAATTCAATTGTAAAAATCATATAATTTTTTTAAATTTAATTTATGGCAAAAGTACAAAATTTTGATAGAAAAATTACAAAATTAAAAATAAATTTTAACTTTGTAAATAAAATCTAAAAAAAATTTTAATGAAGCCATTTTTTCTCAATAATAATCATAATAATTCAAAGACTGTGAAAAATAAAAATTTAGGGAGTTTCAATTTGTACAAGTTAAAAAAAATGTATTGTCTTATTTAGCCCCGGGCGATTTCGTGATTTAGAATTTAGCTTTTGTGGAAATTCTAATTGGTGACGGGAAAAAATTGCTTTGAAATTCCCATTTTCTGTACGAGCAAGACTAAGAAGGGTCTATTTATCCGAGTCGGGGAGAAGGATCGATGCCGTGACCTCTGGAGAAAAATCGTGAATATACTATGCTAGATTTCTTGGAAGATATTATGGCGAGTGTGTTAAAAATTACTATTTCAATTTTTTATCAAGTATTTTCTGATAACTATGAATATAAACACAGTTTTAAGGGTCTAGCGTTGAGAGAAGTCATAAGTCATGTCATAATTAAAAAAAAAAATTATTTTGAATGATAATTCGCAAGTTGTCTAAAGAAAATTAATTTTTTTTTTAAATCAAAATAATTTTTTTTTAAAGCTAAAAAATAAAATTGTTTAAAATTTTTAACAAATTATTTTTTTTTTAATTTCAAACATTTTTAACAAATTTATTTTTTTTTTTTAATTTAAATATTTTAAACAATTTTTTTTTTTTTAATTAAAAAAATTTTTAACAAATTAATTAGCGGCAAAAGTTTATCCAATAAAATTTACCGTAATTTATTAACCAAATAACTATTTAGCTAAGGTGCATTTTAAGTAAAATTTCGTGTAAAACTGATCATAAATAATAAAAAAAACGGAAGTTATTATTATGTTATTTAAAATATTTAAAAAAACAAAATTAACGATTAAACATTGTGAAAAGGCGTACATGCTTGAAGAAATAAACACAAAAATTATTATTGAGTACAAAACAAACTGAGTTTGAATGGTGTTTAAAAAAAAATAGAGCGTAGAGAAAAGAACAAAAAATTACTAGTACATATAGGCGATTATATTTATTAAATCAGAAATAACGATGAAAAATGTTTCCAGCTGTGAAAGCCATTAGATTATAATACGTATACATTATAAATGTGTTTATGTGTGTGAAAAGTTGCGTGCTCTGTTCCCTTCCCTTGACATGATGCACTGATTTGGAACAAATTAATATGACAATACCCTACGACAACCAATCAATCGAGACCACTTGAAATACATGGGTCTTATATTTTATATTCTAGATTTTATATTTATATTTATATTAGTCGATATCTGCCGCACGAAAAAAGATCGACTTATTGATTTGCTTGAATGTCCATTGAAAAAAAAAAAAAAAAAATTTGGGACATCTAATACAAGTTGACTAGATGATTAATCATGCAATTGGTTCATCCTCACTATTCGTCACTTTTCGATGAACGACTCCTGTTAATCACCGTCGGAAGTGACTCTAAGTATTTTTGGAAGACATACAATCGTTGTCGATAATTCTAATCTCCTGGGGTGGCCGCGCCCCCTCACCCCCAGCCTGGTGCTTGATGCTTCTTAACTCGGAACTGGGAGCTCCCGGTGACTCGACAATTGAATTAAATTATAGCTTGCCCTTCCACCGGAATAGGAGAGAAGAGAAGAGAAAAAAGAGGAGAATATGTGTGGTCGATTCTGGAGTATATATCTTATTGTTTTAGGATTAGGGCTTCTATTTTCGGAACTGTATAAATATTTTCGAGTACTATCGATCCTCTGTTTACACTTCACTGGATTTGGAGATAATTATTTTTTTTTATTGAATATTTTATTATACTTGGCAGGTTAGAGTCTCAGCTAAGGATTCGGAAGATGAGTCATTTGTGATTGTGGATAAATTTACTCAAATTTTAGAACAAGTTTTGTAAAAAAAAAAAAAAAAGTTATGATTGCATATTGATCTAAAAAAATGACAATAATAAAAAAATGACCTTGTTTTTTGTCTACTAATGATATTTTAAACGATTTAAGCTCATCCTGATGTTACGCTCATCGAGATCTTTTATTTGAATACCCACATGAATTTTTTATATATTTTATATATATCACAAATATATCAAATATCATATATACAAAATATATGTATCAAAAATGCATGTGGGTACTCAAATGAAAGGTCGCGATGAGTATAACATCAAAATGAGCTTATGTGTTTAAAAATGTCAATAATTACCAAAATATGAAAAAATTTGTGTGGGTATTCAAATGAAAGCTCTTGATGAGCGTAACATCAAGATGAGCTTATATCTTAAAAAATGTCAATAATTAAGAAATGACATTTTATTTTGTCTACTGACGATATTTAGAACGATATAAGCTCATCTTGGAGTTACACTTCTCAAGACCTTTCATTTAAATACCAACATGAATTTTTTCATATATTTTATATATATGATATTTCTCATATTTATGAAATATATAAAATATATGAAAAAATGCATGTGGGTACTCAAATGAAAGCTCTTGATGAATTTTATCTTTCTGATAAAAACAAAAATTTATTAAATTAAAATTACTCATCGTTATCATAAGTTAAAAAGATATAATTCAAATTTCTCACTGTTACGACAAATGATAAAGAAACTCGCGTGAAAAAGTACTTTAAAAACCCACGAGATGCCAGCAGCAACCAGCCCGCTATAAAAGGTACGCTCTTATGCAAAAGAACGCACTTGCAATATTTTATTAACATAATGCAATTGATAGTTAATAAATCTAATTTGTAACAATCAGATACTGCAATTTTCATAATAAATGCAAACTTACATAATAAAACCTTATAAATTGATGTAATAGACTGGGAAGATAGATAAAAAACGATAGCGGAGAATGTCGACAAAATGGCGAATGAAAATTATTAAAATGATAATAAAAATTGAATTTTTGAATTTTGTTTCGTTAAATTACCGAAATGGGCTGCGCAAAAGTTAACCGAGCATTAAATGTGTCACTGGGACAATCTATTTAGGACCAGGCGCTTATTCCTGGCATTTGCGATTGCATAATTTGGAGAACTACGAGATGGCGGGCGAAGAGATCTGCGGCTGCCATCTTGAGAAGATTTTTATTTTTATTTTTATTAGACTACTTGCAGAATTATTTATTATTCTTCTCTTTTGGCTTTACTTAGTTCTTGCGGATTCCTCTATTGCTCTGGCATTACAAAGAGCGTGCGCCAACCCACGCGCTGTCCTATTGTGCATTGCAATGTACGAGGGCTTCGCGATCAACCGTACAAGGTCACATGTCGCGAGTTTAATTACATAAATTAGCTCTTACTCTCTAATTGACTCCTGCATTTTTTTAATACCGCTTTTTTGCAGTTAATTATTATTTTTATTACAAAGTAGATGAAAAAATTTATTTTTAGGAGAAGAAATATTTTAAAAGAAGAAATGGAAGATTTTTTAGCGATTTTTCACACATCTCAGGACTGATGAATAAACAAACAATTAATTTGACCGGATAAATATTTATTAAAGATTCTTACTAGTTTTTTTATGACTATTGAGGTGTTTTTCTTGAGCCGGGATTCGAGTGTTAACATAAAGATCGTGGGCCGCACTCATCGCGCTCGTTAGTCGGTGAATTAAGAATGCAGCGCATGTGCCTGGCACCTATTTTCATCGGATTTACGCAGCACATTTAGACTCTATGATGCACCGGCTATTTATTTTAGAGATTGGTGTACATCCAAATTTTAGTTTCTTATATTATATTAATTTATATTTCTTACTGCTATATTTAAAGTAGGGAAATAAATGTTTTTCGGGATTGATTTATTATTAAGGATTTACGAGGTTCGGTGATGAGTTATTTAATAAATAATATTTTTTTTTTATGTTAAAATTTGATGATTTTTTTATTTGCAATTTTTTTTTATTGATTTTTAGAAAATTTTTTGTCGGTAAAAATTACAAAAATAATTTTATCACAATTTTTTTTTTTTGGTTGCTTCAAAATTTGTTTTATATTTTTTTTTTTATGATAAAAAAAATTAAGTTTGAGAATTTTTTTTTTATAAATACAATTAAAATTTTTGGAATTTTTTTTAGAAAAAAATAAAAAACAAAAATTTTTTTAATTAAAATATTTGCAAATAGTTTAAATTATAAAAATATGACATTTATAAAATAAATTTTAAAATTTTATAAGAATTAAAAACAATTTTTGATAAATATGACAAAAAAAATAAAATGATATATTTATTGACATAAAATGAACAGATTTTTTTTTTTTTATAAATTTTAGTGAATATTTGGAATTATTTTTACAAAAATAGAGAAAAAATATTAAAAAAAAATTTTTAATAAATATAATTTGTGTTTTTTATGAATATCTGTACAAATAATTGAAATTATAAAAATATGGCATTTTTTAAATAAATTAAAAAATTTTATAAAAATTAAAAAGTAAATTTTAATAAATATGACAAAAGAAAGAATTAAAAAAATAAAATGATTTATTTATTGACATAAATCGAACAGATTTTTTTAATATAAATTTTAGTAAATATTTGGAATTTTTTTTTACAAAAATATAAAAAAAAAATTTTTAATAAATATAATTTGAGTTTTTAATTAAAATCTGTGTAAATAGTTTAAATTATAAAAATTTGGAATTTATAAAATAAATTTAAAAATTTTATAAAAATTAAAAACATAAAATTTAATGAATATGAAAAAAGAAAAAAAATGATATATTTATTGACATAAAACGGACAGATTTGGCAATGAAAAACATACTGTTTACAAGTCAACAAGACGTGATACACATATGTAAATATACGTGTAGGTATATGTTTGCATACTCTAGGGCTGCGTCGCAAGGTTTGAATATTAACATACGCTAGAATGTTTAACTAGAATATGTATAAAGCAAACAAACTTTTGCAGAACATGCGATATCCAGATATCTCCAGCGATCGATCAAATGCAAAACAAAAAAATAATTCCTTTGTACTTTTTACTCAATTTTTCTTTTTCTTCTTCAGTATAAAATGTATAAAAGTATAAAAATGTGTATTAAAATAGTTTTTTGGTTTTTTTTAAAATGCGAGTTTCTTCATTAGCAAGTACATGCTCTGATCGATCTCAAAGCCATGAAGATTGTTAGCGTCGCCTTGCAATCGCATCAAAAGTCCTCCAAAGGACACGTAGGCGGATCTGCAAGTAGACAATGACAATTATTAATTTTAATTTATTCACTTTTCATTATGAGCTGTTATTTATTATAAATAGAATGAAATTGTTTTATTACTGGTATTATATATGTGAATGTAATGGATCATAAACTGACTTCGCTGATTCATTTTATGAACATTTTTTTTTTTTTTATAAGTACATTTTTACATAAAAATTTTAATTATTTAACTTAAATAAAAATTTTTTTATAAAAATAAGAAATAAAATTTTTATAATATATAATTTTTTAAAATGTTTTATATATAATTAAAATTTATCGAAGATATATTTTTTAATAGATAAAAATCAAATATATTTCTTCTTTAAAAATTTAAGAATTTTTTTTAATAAAGTAAATTTTTTTCTATATGAAAAAAAGTTAAAATTCTTGATTGGAGTGTAAATTTTTTTGGCTCAAGAAAATATTAAGGAAGATTGAAAATTTATTGAATAAATTCAAAGTTTTTTGATCCAAAAAAATTTTTTTGAGCCAAGAAATGACTTTTGTTTTCCTTAAAATTTTTTTGGCGCAAAAATTTTGTTTTTTGTGTGCACAATTTATAATTTAATATCGAAAATGTGATTAGTAGTTTTCTGAAATGTGATTAGACTCTCTCATCTTAAAAAATTACAGTTTTAAACATAAAAAATTGCCGTTGCTTGTATAAAAATTTAATAACAGTATTTTATACTTTTTATATACACGGAAAAAATAAAAATAAAAAAATTACAGTATAAAATGTAACATTGCGCTTCGTGATGAAAATTGGAAAAATTACAGTTTCAGATTTTGTAAGAATTACATTGTAAAATGGAAATATTTACATTAAAAGCTTTGAAAATTAATATTCAAAGCTTTGATTTAGAAAAATATTATTTCGAACTGTAATTTTTTTAGTTTTGAATACGACGGGACATTTATTACTATTTATAATGTAATTTTTAAAGTTTTCTTTTTTCCGTGTATCATACGATTATTTTTCAGATACAAAATGATAAATATAAAAATCAAAATTCTTGATTGTTGTACTTTAACATTTTTTTCTATGTAAAGAATAAATTGTAGAATTTAAATGATAAATATTTTAAAGCGGTTATTAAAATCACGATTTTACTGTTTGAAATGATAATTTTTATAAATCGACAATTATTTATTACAGTTTATTTTTTTCCGTGAAAAAATAATTTTCTATAATTTGATAAATTATTACACAGAAAAACAAATTAATTTGAATCAAGAAAAAAATTCTTAAACCAAGAAAATAATTTTGAAAAGTTTTATTGTCTTGGATCAAGACAAAAAATTCTTGAATCAAGTAAAATTTATTTAAATCAATGAAAATTTCTTAGTTTAAGAATTTTTTTACTCAAATCACGAAGATGAAATTCTTCAAAATTATTTACTTGATTCAAGTAAATTTTTTTTTCTGTGTAATATTTATTTTTTTTTATTTTTTTAATAAAAATTTTTTTCTTAAAAATACACAAAATTAAAACTAATTTAAAAATAAAATATAATCTAACAGCACTTGATAAATAAAAGTAAAAATAAATAATAAATGTAGCGTATTGGATGCTAAATGAAGATGAAGTGACGATGGACATATTTAATGATTACAAGATTTGATAATGCAAAGAATGAATTGATATTGATATTTAATTTAATTTAATTAAGAATAAAATCCGTTGATGTAAATCCAGCAAATAAGTATCCGACTTAAATAAATAGCAGAAGTTGAAGGCTGAAGAAAGTACGAGATGACGGGATCCTGATGGATTATTGCGACCGTCGTAACTGCAGTGTCGATAGCGGTCGTGTTTGAAGGCATAACACAACCAGCTAACCACACTGCCAACACGCCAGTCGCCTTATTTATCAGCTAAATCCACCCTTATGTTATCTATCTGCCTGTCTGTTAAGAAAACCCCAAAGAACCAGCTCTTCCAGCTCATCATAATCATCTACAAGGTTATCGTCCATTCTCGACGGCTTCTTCAGCGACATCTTCCTTCGTCCTCTTCAACTCTATTCTACAATTATTATTTTTCAATTAATATTACAAAGTTTAAAAGTTTAAAAGCCCGATGCTTGTCCGCGGCAGATTTCTATTCAGCTAAGCTTTATTTAGTTACTCCCCATTAACCTCAAAGCTCTCACAATTTTTATTGGCAGCTCTATCATTTTATTTTGGCTTTCAGTGCTAAGCTATTTATAATTTATGGATTATATATAATTATTCTGCATTCAATTCAATTCGGACTATCAATTTATTACTTTTTTTCTGTCTTGCTATATTTTAAGTATCTTGTATTCCGCTTGTCCTTACACCTTCACCTTTATTTAGCTCCCAATTTTTCTACAAAATATTTAAAACTTAAAAATAATTGCTGCTTTTTTTTTTTTTTATTAATATCAATTATTATTAATTGTCAATTATTAATTAAAATTAATTGTGAAGGGTGAAAATGGGGTGAATAAATTTATGAAAATGAAACGCTTTTTTGATGAGATTATCTTTATTTATTCAATTTTATTCGAGGTAAATATTTACATTTTTTTTATTTTAAATTATAATTAAACAAGATACCTGATAATTTATTTAAAAAATCTATGAAATTTTTTAAAATAAAAATTTTAAAAAATTTTAACATAAAAATAAAATAATGAAATAAGGCGCAGGTGAAATGAATTATTTAAATAACAATTAAAATTCTTAAATTTTTATTTAAAATATATTACAATTATTTTTTTCTTCTCCAAAAATTTCTTCAAATCTGCAATTATAAACCTTAAAAATTAATGACCAAAAATAGCAGACAAAAATTTTTTTATAATAATTATAACCCAAAAATTAATTTTTCCAAATATTTAAATGTCTAAAAAAATTTTTTTTAATAATTTTCTTTTCAAATAAAAATTTTTTTAATAATTTTCTTTACAAATAAAATTTTTTTTAATAAAAAAAAAAAGTGTCCGCTGTTTTTAGTATAATAATAAAAAAGTAACTACAGTAAACAATAATGTAAAAGCAATTTATTAAAAATACTTTAATAACAATAAAAGTATACAATGTAATGAAAACAAAAACAATAATAAAATATGACCTCAATATCTTAATGAATTACAGAATACAAAATACAGAGTAAGAAGATAATAAATATGAACAGAGTGTATTGAAGGGTGTGGCAAGGACGTGGTTTGTCCTTTCTAAAGTTAAGGCTAAGAAATAAAAACATTAAATGACAATGATAACAACAATAATTATAATAAAATAATAATAAACAATAAAAAAGAGTATTTAGGAGATTTAAGGATAAGGAGTTGTCAGATCGCCAGTGGAGCCGGTACAATAATAACAGGTTGACAATTTGGTGACAATGACAGAAGAGATGTCGTACCAGATAGTGCATTTACAGTATTCAGGGCCCGTGTAAACGCGCATCTGGCACGAGCCCCAACTGCCACTATTCTATTTCTCTTTCTCTTTCACTCGACACTTTTCTTCCCTCCCTTATTAATAATAATAATTATTATTTTTTTTTTTTTAATTACCAACTAATTTATTTATTTATTCGTTAGTAAGTTTGGTGTTTGCCCGGTGTTTATTCTGTCACCGAAGAGAACGAGTAAACTTCCGGTCGACCACTCCCACGGTCTAACCTCGTACTCAATTGACGCTAATGCATATTTTCTTTTTTCTAATTACTTCATTACGAAACGGCTCACTGGCTCGTGTTAATTTTACGGAAAACACTTGGTAAAAATCGCGATCTTTTTATTTGCTGATAAGTATCAAAAATTAACGATTTATCAGTCTTGAGTTTTAACTTTGAACTTTTTTGTTTTAATTTTAGTTGTAAGGCAGTAACAATAATTAAGTACTAGGTAATTGACGTTAATTAGCGAGAAAATAACAAACGATTCTGACACCATTGGCACACGATCGCGAGTGCACTAATAATAGTACTGTACCAAAGCTTTTCTTTTTATTTTTCTCTTATCCCCTCTTTCTTAATCTACATTCTACATCCACTCGGTACTTTTTTTATTGTTGCGATCAGTAACAAACGATAAACTCATTATTTTCCGATCGGTTATTTAAAAACTGACCCACTGCACACCGAGTTTAGTTCTCACTCACTTTTACTATTTTTTTCTATTTTTTTTTTTTAAATTTATTTTTGTAAAAAGTCTTCTGTGAGATTAAAAATATCTGACGATTTTTTTGACTAAATAATTTATTAAAAAAAATCATGCAATTTTTTTTTTTTTTTTATAAAAAAACAATAATTTTTCATTTTAAAAAATTTTTTTAGATAAATTTTTTTAAAAAACTGCAATTTTTTTTTTTATAAAAATACAGTAATTTTTTAATTTTTTTTTAGATAAATTTTTTTAAAAAATTGTGCAATTTTTTTTTTAATAAAAAATGAATAATTTTTAATTTTTGACAAATTTTTTTTATTTTTTTAAGATAAAATTTAAAAAATATAGCTTGAATTTTAAAAATTAAATTGATTTATTAATTATTCAAAAATCATAAACTGAATTTAGCACTCTTATAAAAAACGCACGTGTAAAACCAAACTAAGTTGTAAATTAAAAAACCAATTAGCGTTAAAAATCGTCAGATAATAAATAAATGTGTTTTTAATAAATGTTAATGGAAATAAAGTGACAGTGAGCTGCAGCTAGCTCTTGGTTGACGACTAGAGGAATACTAGATGAGCGTAAGTGAGAACGCGATCAGAACGCGAGTTGTAGTAGCGAGATCCCGGGGAGACGATCGTTTTTCATGTGTTGGTGTGTTACGTGCTAAGTTTGTCTGTATGTATGTTTAATAATAATAATAATAATAAAAATAGTGTATGACTGTAGAGGTGGCGATCGCGAACGGGCAAGTAGAATAAAGTTTACTGAGCAGAGCCGTGGCGCGTGCGAGGCCAAACGACGACCACGACAAGACGTTATTACACAATCCTAGTTAAGTTGGCTTATGTGAAAATACTTGTGCCAAGTTTCAAACTGAGTGACTATCAAACAACTAAACTATTCAATTTACACAAAACAGTACTTTTCGAATGATGATAATTATTACAATTACCGCTTTTAGTTTTTTATTTTCATTTACTATTTTTTTTTTTTTTTTTTTTTTTTTCCTGTCCTTACACGTGGAGCTCGCAATTAAACATCTCAATAGCAATAGAGTGATTACAATTAACTGATTATGATATAATTATAACGATTTAATTGAATTATTTATATCGAGTACGAGGCGAGTAACTAGTTGAGTCGCGGACGCGATACAGATCGACTGACGGTCCTGGTACATTTTCATTTCTATATATACGCGCATAAGGGAGCATCATCAGAAATTGCATGATCGAAAACGATCTCACGTGTCGAGGACGTAGACTACTGATTTGCTCATACTTTTGGATATTGCACGCATTTAACAAATCTTTCACGCAGAGTCGGTAAGAAAGAGACCGCGTTTTTGAAAAGTCAAGCGTCAAAATTTGTTATTGATGGGATGACCAGTAGCAGATACACTTTTTGTTTTATTTATGATTTATTTAACTAAGAGCGAAATAAAAAAAATTTTATTCTATTTTTTTTTTAATATAAAATTTGTTGTGGAAACAAATAATTAACAGAGTTTTGATATTTTGTAATTGTAGAAGTAGAAATTGATTTTTTTTTGAGTGGCAAAAAAAAATTGACAGTTTTTTATGAATTATAAGTCAAATTTAAAAAATAAAAAAATTTTTATTTCTTTTTTTTTTTATGAGGTCTTTAATTTAAAGAAATCTGTATAATCTGTTACTTGATACTAGAAAGAGAAAATTTTTTAGATTTTGATACTTTAAATGTAAAAATTAAATATTTTTTACATAAAATTTTTTAAATTAAAATTTTTTTTAATGAAATTATTTGAAAAATATATTTTACTATTTTTTATTTAAATATTGTGTCATAAATTCTGATTGTATTTATAATAAATAGATTGTAAGTTTTACTATTGTAAATTGCTTAAAAAAAAAATAAATAAATAAAAATTTTATACAAAATAAATAATTTTTTAAATTTGCCACATATTTTTTTTATAATTTATTTTAATCATTTCTTCTGAACAAATTATCGAATTAATTAAAAAAATAATAATAAAAATGATCTATTTATCTTATAGCTTTATTAAATTTCTATTTCCAGTATCTAGTAATAAAAATAAAACATCCAACACTCAGTCATCTGCTACTTGCTATCATATCAATAAAAAAAACAACAAAATTAATTCTATTGAATTTCATTAGATTTTATTCCATCATATATCCACAACATATAATAGATAATTCAGTAGTTTGCATGAAGCGTTTTAGAAATTACGAGGCCGCATATTTGATGAATGCGTTGCGTCAATGACGATACATGAATAATAATTATGTTTATAATATAAGCGCGTTTTAAATGATATAAATGCCGCGTAAATAAAAAATTCTAACAAATAATATCTAACAATTTACCAAATTCAATTTTATAAATTCATTCGAATGTAATTTATAATGCAAGTGCTAATAATAATAATAATTAAAAATCTAGAGCCTAACTCTCAATGCAATAGACTAAGGTTAATTAGTGTCCCTTAAACTAAAAATTGAATCAGTGTTATTTATTTAAATTTAGCATTAAGTTACGACACGAGAGTAAATAAAAGAAAAATAAAAAAAAGGGGGACAGTATATGAGAGCACGGAGCAGGCGTTTCTCGGGCGCTGCACTGGTTTTTCTATGACGAAAATAAATCGGGATGGCTGGGTTGCGTAACTGGCTAGTGTAGTTGCTACACTACTTTGCATATGTATATTAGTATTAAGTGTATAGAGTATTAGTGTGTGTGTGTTAACATGTGAGTATAAATATTGTTGGTGTGGGCTGAGTGTGAGCTGAGCGCTCCTGACTACACTATAATGTATATTTTACGTATTACTTAGTACATTGTACATAGAGAATCACTAATCGCAAAACGCAGCAAAGTTAATATAATAATAATATGGAGTAGTTAGGTGTAATGGTGTAATTTAATGGTGTCAGTACAGTAGCCGCGCAGAAAAACTTAATAATGCGCTCCAAAGTATCAAAAATACAAAATATAAATTTTAGTAATTAATTAAAATTGGTGAAAATTTTTTAGCGACAATTTTAATTTTTTTTTTTTTCAATTATTAAATAGAATTTATTTTATTTTTTAGACTGAAAATTGGATACATTTTTGAAATCAAAGGTCTAATTAGCAATTGATCTAACTTCTTATTTTTTAGAGGGTGATTTTTTAACATTTTGATGTAGTAAAAGTCCAATTATAAATTATTTGAATGATCTAAATTAAAACATTATACTTCTATTAAGTATTAAATAGTTTTTTAAAGTGATAATAAATTTTTAATTAAATGTTTTTTCGTACAAATGAAAGATTGTCTAAAATGGAGACAATTTTGATAATTAGAACGTCGAACTATGAAAGAAAAAAAATTAAGATGAAAAATTTTAAAATAAAAATATAATTTTAATTCAAGTATTTTTGTACTAAAATTAAAACAATGAAGCTGTTAAAAATGATTTTGTTTATTTAAAAAATTCAACACTGAAAAATTTGGACTTTTCACCTGATTTAATTAAATTAATAAATATTTCAATTAAGCTGCATTAATTTAACTCAGTTGTATTGCTAATACTAGAATTCTGTACGCGCGAGTTAAATTGAAGTATAATATGAAATTTCAAGCGCGAGAATGTGTCCTTGTTTTTCGTGGACGAGCGACCCGGAAACCCGCAACTACTACCGCTGTATATAATAGTACTTAGACGTATACTTATTCTGATACTGTACACGTTTAGTTTAGTTCTGTTTCTGTTTCTGCTTCTATTCTGTTGGAAACTAGAATCGCATGACTCACACCTGTACCTTTTAATCGTCGTATTACTATTACTATTTATGTATAGTATTATTACTCTTTGATCCCCATGTCGTTTTTTATTGTTCTACGTCAGGCTGATTGATATTATCGGTTGAAAAAATTTTTAATTGTTTTCTATTTTTATTTATTTCAATTGTTAAAAAAAAATATTCGTAGAATTTTTTCGCAATAAACTTTAATGAATAAAAAATAAAATTAGAAACGGTGAAAAAAATTTTGGGCTTTGTTTCAAATTTTTTGTTTTTTAAAAAAAAACCTAGTAATTTTTTTCCAATAAATTATACTACTTAAAAATAATTGATTGATAAATTAAAAATAATTTTTTGTTGAAAAAAAAAAATTCCTACGTTCAATAGTCTGACAAAAATTTATTTTAGATCCCTGGATAATTTATAACACCTCTCGTATAAATTATTGAACCGAATAAATTAAACCCTTTAATATTTATTATTATTAAACAGTTGATAAATAAATGAATCGAATAAACAATGTAAATAGTCGACAATTATAGCCTGAACAAAAAACAGAGCTTAAGAGAAAGAGAAATAGAGGGTAACGAAAAAGGAGAAGTGACAAATGGGGAGGAACAAATCAGTGTTGAAGCCAGGTCAGCTTGCCAGGTGTCCAATCCACCCTGTTCCAATTTAAACTTGGCTTGATATTCTCATCGACACTAAAACATTCACGTCCATCGCATCGCCCACTCAACATTCATCCGTGCATTCGTAATCTCATTACTCATTAGACCGTGGTCTGCTAAATAAACATTGCTATTAAAATAAAATAATATTTTAATATTTAAATATAAAAGTACATTAATATATTCACTTATTAATAATGGCTCATGAGTAAACAATAAAATTATTAATTTTTCTAACAAATTCTCCTGGCTCTGTCAACATATTTATTTTTATATATGTATTATACTCTTCTTTTTCATAATTGTGATTATTATTATTATTATTATTATTATTATTATTATTATTATTATTATTATTATTATTATTATTATTATTATTATTATTATTATTATTAT